>CAUYQU010079010.1:0-15285 GCA_963574635.1 Cheracebus regulus
GCAAAACAGCCGCGCCGGCCAAACGAGTCGCGCTGGCGACCCGTGTGGCTCCTCTGCCGGGAATCTCCCGGTCTGTGGGCAACAAAAATTCGTCGGAAAGTGCGGCGTTCACTCGTTCTCTGCGCCTTCACTGGGAGCTACGTTCCTGGGCTGTTGCTAAACGGCCATCTTGGATCTCTCTCCCGGGGTTTGAGGTTTTCTAGAACACAGGCTAAGGAAGAGGAAGGCAGAATGGAGGGGAGGAGGTTGCCCACAGTTTACAAAGAGCAGTGGAGACAAAGTCAGTGAGGAACCAGGCAGTTAAGCAGGCATGCCAGCCTCAACCTTGATCTGAACCTGGGGTGAATCAGTCAAAGGGGGCATCCCTCACATTGATCTGTCACCTATGAGCGCAAGTCAGTGACCAGAGCAGACATCTCCTCCATGATCCGTCACCAACAGAAGGCTGTCTTCCCAGTTCTGTGACTTACATAGAATTTTTTTCTGGTCATGAACCTCACAGAAAACCCTGTCTTTCTTGTCTCTGCTGAAAGGGAGAGGAAAAATGAAATGGAAAGGAGGAAGCTGACAGGTAGCAAGAAGGGCTAAAGAGAAAACTGGAGGCAAACCCATCACCTGATCTGAGGATGGTGAGTGGGTCTGTGGGCTGGTCTGATGAACCTAGGTCATAGGTAGGTCTCTTCACAGAGACAGCACAAGGAGAACAGGGACAGGGGTTTTGGTCTCCCGTAGGAGTTCCCCTGTCCCAGGTTTCGGCACCAAATATGCCTAATTTTTGAATTTTTAATAGAGGCGAGGTTTCACCGTGTGGGGCAGGCTGGTCTGAAACTCCTGAGGTCTCAGACAATTTAGAACGTTTATTTTGCCAAGGTTAAGGATGCACCCGTGACAGCCTCAGGAGGTCTTGATGACATGTGCCCAAGGTGGTTGGGTACAACCTGGTTCTAAACATTTTAGGGAGACTTGAGATATCAATCAATATATGTAAGAGTATTTAATAGATTGATTCGGTCTGGAAAGGCAGAACAACTCAAAGTTGTTGGGGATGTTTCCAGGTCATAGGTACAGAAGATATAAACGGTTGCTTTCTTTTGAGTATCTGATTAGCCTTTCACTGAATGCACAATTTGCAGGAGTATGCCCGTATTAGTTTGAAACAAAAGGGCAAAGGAAGAAATCAGAAATGCATTTGTCTCATGTGAGTAGGGGAATGACTTTGAGTTCTGTCTGTCCTTTGTGTTAAAATGTGTGCTCTGAATGAAGAGACACCCCCAAAACAGGCTTTGGGTGAGCAGCATGGCTGTTTGTTCACCAGGGTGCAGGCAGGCTGAGTCTGAAAACAGTCAGCAGAGGGCAGTGGGACAGGAGTTGGTTTTATAGGTTTGGGGTGGGCAGTGGAAAGCTACAGCAGTTACAGTTCAGGGCAGTTTTTGCAAGCTGGAAGGGGGTCATAGGGTCTGGAGTCACGAGGTTGACCAAGGTTGGCTGCAAAATTCAATTGCCTTATCAGTTGAGGCAGGAATAAGGGACAACAGAAGGATGTCTCAAGTTAATTAGGCACCGCAGGGGTTAATCATTTTTCCCCTTTTCGTGATCCTCCAGTAACTTCAGACTTTCCAGTTGCAGGAGCTCACCTGGAGTGGACGTGCAGGTCACAGAGGTTACCATGGTGTAGTCCATGTTTCTGTCAGTCGGCCTAAAAGACCTTACACTTTGTCCACAAGAAAGCTCCTTGTGAGCAAATTGTGAGGGAAGTATGCAGCATTTAAAAAAAATCTTTGTGGCTATCTTATTTAGGAATAGAATGAGGCATGTTTGCCCAATGCTGTTTCCAGCTTGACTTTTCCCTTTGGCTGAATGATGTTGGGGAGACTTATTTTTCTGTCACAGGAGGTTGTCACTTTTTTTTTTTTCTCTTGCTTACGTTCAACAAAGTATGAACAGCTGTAAAAGAAATATGACTGGACAAAAAGGGTGTGATGTAGCCCTAATAGCCTGAGTGGGGAAACCCAGCAAGGCCTGTCCATGTAGATTCTCCTCGGCTTCTCTCTGTAGCATTCCTTCCTTCTGGATGTGGGCCAGGACTGTCTCTGGAATGGGGATCCTTGACCTGCAGTCAAACAATGTAGGTTAGATAATTTCTTTATGACCCGTTTTTACACAGAAAGGGGGTGGGGTCAGAGCAATATTTTTGGGTTTTATGGCTGGCCATGGGGAAGAGAGGCTCTGGTTCCTATGACTTGCCTTGGGGAAAGATTCTCATTTCTATGGCCAGCCTGTGGAAGAACCAGGGGCCAGAGGCAAAATGGCAAAAGGGCAGAAGGTCATAGGAAAACTTATTTCTGGAGCTGCTTCTGAGACCTTCATCTTGGGGTATGGTATTACAGGCCCCAAAATACCTGTGGATGAAAAGATTCAAACTGTGAAATATTTAAGGAGATTTATTCTGAGCCAAACATGAGTGACCATGGCCCATGATGCGACCCTCAGGAGGCCCTGAGGACATGTGCCCAAGGCAGTCGTGGTGCAGCTCTGTTTTACATATTTTAGGGAGACATGGGACTCCAGTCAAATACATTTAAGAAACACGTTAGTTGGGTTCAGAAAGGTGAGGCAACTGGAAGTGGGGGCTTCTAGTCTATCAATAGATTTAAAAATTTTCTGCTTGACAATTGGTCTTTATCTAAAGATTCATCAGGACCAATAGAAAGGAAATGTCTGGGTTAAGATAAAGGGTGGTGGAGACCAAATTCTTATTTGCAGAAGAAGCCTCCACGTAGCAGGCTTCAGAAAGAACAGGTTATAAATGCTTCTTGTTTGACTTAAAGGTCTGTGTTGATGTGAGTACTGGAGAGGTATAATGAGGCGTATCGGATCCCTACTTCCCATCATGGCCTGACCCGTCTCTCAGGTTAAATTTTAAGAGCAATTTATAATCGTTTGGGTATACACCCAGTAATGGTATTGCTGAGTCAAATGGTATTTCTGGTTCTAGATCATTGAGGAATCACCACACTATCTTCCACAATGTTTGAACTAATTTACACTCCCACCAACATGTGTGCTTGTTGCAGCACTATTTATAATAGCAAAGACTTGGAACCAACTTGAGTTCCCATCAGTGGTAGACTGGATAAAGAAAATGTGGCACATATATACCATGGAATACTATGCGGGTCATAAAAAATGAGTTCATGTCCTTTAGAGGGACATGAACGAAGCTGGAAGACATCATGCTCAGCAAACTAACACAGGAACAGAAAAACAAACACCACATGTTCTCACTCATAAATGGGAGCTGAACAGTGAGAACACATGGACACAGGGAGGAGAATATCACATACCAGGACCTGTCAGGGGGTTGGGGCCAAGGGGAGGGAGAGAGAGCGAATTAGGACAAATACCTAATACATAATGGGGTTTAAAACCTAGATGATGGGTTGATAGGTACAGCACACCACCATGGCACATGTATACCTATGTCACAAACCTGCATATTCTGCACATGTATCCCAGAACTTAAAGTTAAAAAATTTAAGCGTGCCCTTGCTGAGGTGAAAGTCCATTTGGATGGTGGGGGCGGGGAGGGCTTATAATTTTATTTTTGTTTACACACTTCATAAAAAGAAAACCTACATATGTGAAGTGCGCAGCCCAAAGTCACTCAGGGAAAGCTGCACACTGCGTCTGCCATCCCCAGTGCTCAACACCCACTGGGTATTGGGCAATGGGATGGATTCATCCACGAATCCTGGGGCTCCCATCCATTCCACTGCAGGGTTTCCAGCTGCCAGGGCTCAGCACGGAAGCCTCCACAGCAGTATCAATGTCTGCAACATCTGGGGCTCCTTTTGTTCACTGGGTGGTCAGGAAGAGGCACCTTGAAGCCTCTCCTGGTTTGTGTCTTCAGCTTTTCAAGGTAATGTCAACCTAAAAGCTTTTTCAGATGTCCTGTCAACAACGTGAGGTCCCCGAGTGAGCCAAACAGAACATATAACTGTTGGGCCCACAGATCTGACATTTCTCGTGGGAATGGGACTCCTTGGACTTTTTCTTTTTTTGAGACGGGGTCTCACTCTGTCACCCAGGCTGGAGTGCCGTGGCATGATCACGGCTCACTGCAGCCTCAAGGGCTCTCATGCCTTGACCTCCCCAGTAGCTGGAACTATAGGTGTGTGCCGCCTTGCCCAGCTAATGTTTACATTTTTAGTATAGATGGGATTTCTCCATGTTGGCCAGGCTGGTCTTTAACTCCTGACCTCAAGTGATCCGCCCACCTCAGCCTCCTAAAGTTCTGGGATTACAGGTGTGAGCCACTGCACTGGCGTGGTGCTGTAAATTTGGTCTGAGTTACACTTCAGACTCTGGGATTCCACTTTAGAAGGGGGATACTTATAGATGTGAACGGAGTTTATAAAATGCCAAATTAAATATAATTCAACAGGTTGTGTTAACAGGGGCAAAGCCCACCTTTATTGAGCCCTCACTAATATGTCATGGACTGTTCTGAATGTTCTAAATACATTAACTCTTCTAATCCTAACACCTATGAAGTAGGTACCACCACGAAAACACTGGAGCACAGAGAGGGTCAGTAACTTATCCAAGATCACACAGCAAAAAAGCAGCAGGAGCCGAGATTCAAGCCCAGGCAACCCACACTCTTCCCATAGCACACACTGATACATTGTCTGTAGCAATGATCATCACTATTCTCTGAACATTGACTTTGACTGGGACGCGGAGCTAGCGCCTTAGAACTACGTTATGTCATTTATTCCTCAGCACAGTCACTTCAGGTGAGAGGTATTATTCTCACTTAATGCAGAGATTAAACAACTTGCCCAGGGTCTTGGTACTAATTGGTGGTGGTGTTGGATTTGGACATCAGGTTGACTCCCAATTCCCTCCTGTCCCGTATTCTTTCTGTGTTTTGAGAGGCAGGGTCTTGCTGTGCTGCCCAGGCTGGAGTGCAGTGGTGCAATATTGACTCACTGCAGCCTCCACCTCCTGGGCTCAGGCAGTCTACCTCAGCCTCCCAAGTAGCCAGGACACAGGTGCGTACCACTACACCTGGCTAATTTTATTTTATTTTTTAGAGACCTGGTTTCACTATGTTGCCCAGGCTGGTCTTGAACTGCTCAAGGGATCGTCCCATCTTGGCCTCCCAATGTGCTGGGATTACAGGCGTGAGCCACTATGCCAGGTTCTCCACTGCACTCTAGCCTTTTTTTTTTTTCTCTGAGGCAGGGTCTCACTTTATTGCCCAGGCTAAAGTGCAGCGGTGCTATTGCAGCCTTAACTTACCAGACTTGAGCGGTTCTCCCACCACAGCCTCCCCAGTAGCTGGGATGACAGGTGCACGCCACCATGCCCAGCTGATGTTTGTGGTTTTGTAGAGATGGGGTTTCACCATGTCACCCATGCTGGTCTCAAACTCTTGGGCTTAAGCCATCTGCCTGCCTCTCCCTTCCAAAGTGCTGGGATTACAGGTGTGAGCCACTGTGCCTGGCTCCTCCATTTTCTTAAATGCTAACTGAGGAGAGCAAAAATCACCTGGTGACCATCAAGCAGAACTCCGGAGACAAAACCTCCTTCTCTTAGGAGTTTAGAAGTAATTAGACTTCGTGATTATCTAAAGGCACCTGGTTCCAGGCTTCAAGTTAAAATTTAATAAGTCACTAGAATTTCTATATATCTCTGGAATGCATACATGCGGAAACTCATTGTTCAACCTTTGCTGATATCAAGGCACCAAATGTCTAAAAAGGTGATCATTTATCATGCAAATTGCCCTTCAGCTCCTGCTTTAGATCCATAAATACCCCTGTCGAAAAGTCCACTGTAACGCCCTCAGTCCTATCTCACCGAGGCCCCCAGTGCACTCTGGTGTAGGATTCCTTCTTTCTTACAAGCTTTCCTTTCTCTTTCTTTCTTTCTTTTGTTTTTTTAAGATGGAGTTTCACTCTTGTTGCCCAGGCTGGAGTGCGGTAGCGCAATCTCGGCTCACGGCAACCCATGCCTTCCTGGGTCAGGGAGCTCTCCGGCCTCAGCCTCTTGAGTAGCTGGGATTACAGGCATGTGCCACCACACCTGGCTAATGTTAAACTTTCCTTTTTCAAACTTATACTGTCGTCAGTAAATTCTTACCAACCCGAAAGTCGACCACTCTCTGAAGCCGAAGCTGACACTTTGCCTGTCACTAACAATTTTTGAAGGTGGATGATGGGTCCTGTATGAAGTCTAATGATCCGTTCTAGCCATTGTAAAGGAAAATAAATAAAAATCTCAGGGCACTTCAACTCCTTATGCCAAAGTGAAGCCTAGAGACTGAGTCACACAGTATCATCATCCTTTTCCCAAGTGGAGAGGTGCTGCTTCACAGCCTTGGGTTCAAGCATTACACATTAGCCAGACTCCCACAAGAAGACAAAGTCTCACGACTGCCCTCACCAGTTGCTCATAAGTAAATTCTCTGCTGGACCCTAAACCTTTCAAGATATATAGATCCTCCCATAAAACAAGGACATATCAATTACAACTTTAGGTTTGCAACCTAAATCTAACCCCTGAAACTAACCTCTGTTAGATGTTTTTACACTGACAAGGTCGAATACAAGCTTATCTTCCCAGGTGTCTTACCTCCTAACCCTCTTCCTAGCTGCTTTCTTCCCTTTAAAGAAATGTGTAAATTCTGAAAACCTCTTCAGAGAGCGTGGGCCACAGATGCTCCTGTGACCTGTTTCTCCTGGGTGTGACCTCAAACTCTCATTCAACAAATCTCCATGGATTGAGACCCTTGGCTCAGTCCCTAATTTTGTGTTAGCATTGTCCTGGTTCTTAAGTGGAATATCCTACTTGGTTTAGGAACCAAATTAAATATAAGAAAGATTAACAAGGGAAAAGCACACAGGTTTTTTTGTTATTGTTGCTGTTTCTTGTTTTTGCGACAGGGTCTGGCTCTATCACCCAGGGTGGAATGCAGTGGTGTGATCACAGCTCACTGCAGCCTCAACTTCCTGGGCTCAAGGAATCCTCCTGATTCAACCTCCCGATTATCTGGGACTATAGGCACGCACCACCATGCCCAGCTAATTTTTTAATTTTTTGGAGAGACAGTCTCCCTATGTTGCCCAGGCTGGTCTCAAACTCCTGAGCTAAAGCAATCCTCCTGCCTTGGCCTCCCACAGTGCTGGGATTACAGGCATGAGCCACCAAGCCCAGCTACAAGTTTTATTAATTTTACTTGAATGTGAGGATCTTCACAAGAGAGTGAAGCCCTAAGAAATGACCAAAGCAGAATTTCATTTGGACAAAGAATGATCAGTTTCATGAAGGCACTGGGAGAACGAGGTGGAGCCATGGGAAGATTGCGCCTCCTGCTGGGGAGAGGAGCCTGGCCTCTCCTGTTCTGGGTGGTAACCTGGGATTCAATCTGTGAGGTGGGAATCCTGCTAGCAGGACTCTCTCTTTGCTGAGGGTCCCTCCCCTACCCTTTTTTTTTCTTTCCACTCAATAAACCCTACATTTCTCACCTTTCGAGGTGTCTGTAAACCTAATCTTTCATGATTGTGAGACAAGAACCCAGTTTTTTTCTGTAACACTAATGAGAGACCACTAGAGGTATAGACATAAGCAACTGCAGCCGTTATTCTGGAGTTCATGAGATATGCTAATTCCGGCCAGGTGCGGTGGCTCACAGCTGTAATCCCGGGACTTTGGGAGGCCAAGTCAACAGGATCTCTTGAGCCCAGGAGTTTGAGACCAGCCTGGGCAATATAAGAACTTCTCTATTTTTTTTTTTTAAATTAGTTTAAAAAATATATATGGGCCAGGCGCAGTGGCTCACACCTGTAATCCCAGCACTTTGGGAGACTGAGACGAGAGGATCACTTGAGGCCAGGAGTTCGAGACCAGCCTGGCCAACATGGTGAAACCCCATCTCTACTAAAAATACAAAAATTAGCCAGGCATGGTGGCGCACACCTGTAATCCCAGCTGCTAGGGAGGCTGAGGTGGGAGAATCACTTGAACCCGGGAGGCAGAGGTTGCAGTGAGCTGAGATGGTGTCAATTCAGCCTGGGCAGCAGAGTAGAGCAAAAAAAGAAAAAAAAAAAAGATATGCAAATATCTCAATTACTCCTGCAGATGACAGTATGATAGAACCTAAGATTGGCCTTTTGAAATGTCTTTTCAGGATTTTTTGCATTTCTGACAACTGATGGCTCCACGTGGACTGGCCAGCTGCTCCTGTAGCCCCACCGAGAAGCAACTCAGTACACTGGAGGGCCATTTTCCACACCCCTATGATTGCACCCTGAGCCAATCCGCAGCAAGTACCCACTGCCTAGCCACCCGCCCTTCCTGCAAACTGTCCTTGAAAAACCTTAGCCTCTAATTTTTGAGGAGGCTGATTTGAGTAATAATGAAACTCTGATCTTCTGTGTAGCTGGCTCTATGTATGTAAAAGTCTTTCTCTATTGTAATTCCCCTGCCTTGATAAATCTACTGTATCTAGGCAATGGGCAAGAAGAACCCAATGGGAGGTGACAAAGGGGAGGCTCAGAAGGTTCTGTCGTATCTACAGCTGCTGCTTCTCAGATGCTTTCGGCTTGAAATCAATATGCCAGGTCAGGGTATTTTGGGGTGCTATATCCTTAACTCCGTTCATCCAAAGGGTTGATTTTACTAATCATTCTCCTTGTATTTGAAAATTGTTCTTCAAAACAAAACCCATTCCTTAACCAGTGTGTGGTCCCAACTTAGCAGGTTGCTGTAGGTTTCTGAGATGGGGGGTGGGCGGTGGGGAGGAAGGAAAAGGAGGGGAGGGTTGAAGTTGGGTTAGCGGAATTCCCCAAACATTTGTAGCTGTAGAGCCCCTTTTGTTTTATTTGAAGCATTTTTATGAGACCAGAAATCGAAGACCTTTCTTTGGGAAGCTGATCTCTCACTCACTCCTTCGGAGGATGATCAGGCTTGCCTGGTTTGGTGCCTTCAGAGAGCTGCCTTCTGTGGTTCTAGCACAGGGGTTGGGTCACAGCAGGAGAGCAGGGGCGAGGCGCTGGGTTTGGAGAGAGGGCTCTCAGCAATCTGCTTATAAGCTATAGCTCCAGGCACCTTCCAAGCAGGCCTGGAGACCTCTCTAAGTAGTGGCCCTGGAGGTGCAGGAAGGGCCCGGGGAAAGGGAATGCGTGGTTGCAGCATTTCCAGGTCACTGCAGAAGCCAGAAGGGGAGCATGCTAAGACAGGCTGGGACTTGAAATTCCCCGAGTTTATGATGATAATTCGTCTTCCAACACTTGCCCACACCGCAGCTCACTCCCATCTCCACCGCGCTTCAGGAAGTGGGCAAGGAGAGGAGTCTTCGGCACTGAGGGGAGAGTTTCTGTGACTCGTCAAGGTCACACAATCAAAGGTCCCAGAAGCGAGGACACGATGGGAGCCCAGGATGTCCATGTTCTTTCTACTCTGTCACTCAGCATCGGTGGCTTTGGAATCTTTAATTTTGGGGAATCCATTTGGTCTAGGAAGTGTGGGTGTGGCCTGCGGTCACCTGGGAGAGGGAGACGAAGCCAGCTGTGGAGTGTCCCTGGGAGGGGGGGTGCCTCATGCAGGCTGTGCAATGCCCTGGACAAGAGACGGGGTGCCTCCTGCAGGGTCCGGTTTAGGAGGAAAGAGGCCAGATTCATGAACCATAAGCGAGGGGGCTGAACGCGGAGGAGGGGGCCCAAGCGCGAGAGGGGCAGAGAAA
Source organism: Cheracebus regulus (assembly GCA_963574635.1). NCBI lineage: Eukaryota > Metazoa > Chordata > Mammalia > Primates > Pitheciidae > Cheracebus > Cheracebus regulus. The sequence goes on from CAUYQU010079010.1 coordinate 9,752, forward strand.
AGATCCAGGAAGGGGTTCCTGGGCCTCGGGATCCTGAAGGGCCAGCTGCGTCCCCATTGTGAGCCCCGCCTGCAGGGCAGGCCCAGCGTGGGGGAGGCCCCTCCCCGGGGCTGCAGGCTGACTCAGAAGCTGGCCGCCTTCTTCCCAGGTCGTCACCACCCACATTCCATCAGCTGCTGCTCCCTCTCGGGTTGTTTACCTCTGTCTGGCTTTATTTAGCCAGTCCCCAACCCCCTCATTATTGCTTTGTGTTATCACCCAGAGTTTTACCCTGAGTAAAGCCTACCTGCTTTTTTTCACATCTTTATTAAAAAAAAAAAAAAAAAGTCATTTGGATCTTCAAAAAAAAAAAAAAAAAAAAAAAAAGCAGAAACAATGTGAGTTTAGTGTGCCTAATGTAAAATTGATCATTTTATTATTTCTTTTTAGAGACAAGGTCTCCCCGTCACCCAGGCCAGACTGCAGTTGAGTGATCATAGCTCACTGTAGCTTTGAACTCCTGGGCCCAAGCAATCCTCCCACCTCAGCCTCCTGAGTAGCTGGTGTCAGGTCTCCATATGCAAGCTTGGAGCCTGAATGTCAGGTCTCATACGCACATCTGGAGGCTGGAAGTCTGAAGTCCTACCTGCCCCGGCTGATGTCCCCCCACCCTCGCCTTTGTTCCTAATCGGCCATCAGAGCTTCCCCAGCAAGCCCCTCACCCAACCCTACCATCTTAACTGTTCTTATGATAATGTAAATACAATCAAAAATACTCTCCAAACCTCCGTGATTCAGCCGGAGACAAGGGTAATCACCCAGCACCTAGACCCGTTTAGATTAACTTGCTGAGGCTCCAGACAGAGGTCTGGACTCAGACCTTACAGATTTAAAAAGTGAGTCACTTATGTTTTTAGATGAATGCTCACTTACACGTAGACATACAGCTTAGAAGGTATATAAGCTCTGAAAAAACTTTGTAATTTTGAGTTGGTCTGGTAATAATTTCCAGGCCTTCTCCCTGTAACCAGTTACAGAAATAAAAACTCTCTTCCTCTCCAGTTCATCTGTATCTTGTTATTGGACTGTGAGAAATAGCAGCCCGACCCTTGGTTTGGTCTGGGAACACCCCCATGCCCAGCTTTTTAAATTTTTGGTAGAGACTGGGTCTCAGTATGTTGCCCAGACTGGTCTCCAATTCCTGGCCTCAAGGCATCCTCCTGCCCTGTACTCCTAAAACACTGGGTTATAGGCATGAGCCACCACACCCAGTCATGCTATTTAACCGTTTTTAAGTGTGTAACTCAATAGCACTTATTTTATTCACAATTTTGTGCAACCTTCCTTACCATCTAGTTCCAGGATAGTCCGCTATTCCAACATTGCAAACAGAAATCCTTCTACACCTATGAAGCAGTCATTCCCCGCTCCCCTTTCCCCCTACCCCCAGCAGCCACCAGTCTATTTTCTGTCTCTGTGGATTTGCCTGGTCTGGGTATTTCATGTAAATGGCATCAAACAATATGAAGATTTTGGGATCTGTCTTCTTTCACTTAGAATGTTTCTTAGGTTGGTAGCACGTAGAATTTCATTTCTTTTTGTGGCTGAATAATATTTCATTGCATGGATATGCCACTTTTATCCACTCATTAGCTGATGACATCTAGTTGTTTCTACCTTTTGGCTATTGTGAAGAATGTTGCTATGAACGTTTGTGTACACATTTTTGTTTGAACACTTATTTTCAATTCTTAGGAGTTTTATACCTAGGAGCGGGATTGCTGGAACATTTCTAAGTCTATGATTAACTCAGGAACATTGGTTTGGTTTTAGTTGCATAATTAAGATTCTAATTTTATGTCACCATGCCTCAGTTTCCCTATAGGAAAGGATGTAGAAGTTGCAGGTCAGACTGGTACCAGAGCCTGCCAGGCTCCTAGGAATTCCCTGGCTCCTAGGAATGTACACAATAACTGAATCCAGCATGGATTCAGTGTTTCCAAGTTCCAGACACCGTTCCCAACAGAAAGTGTGAATGAAATGTCACTTGTCCTTTTACCTGAACCCCTTCCCCATGGCACTTTCATCCATTTTCATTTTTGTTTAGAGACAGGGTCTTGCCCTATTGCCCAGGCTGGAGTGCGGTGGCACAATCATGGCTCACTGAAGCCTCGACTTCCAGTGCTCAAGCAACCTTCCAGCTCCAGCTTCCTGAGTAGTTGGGACTACAGCCATGCACCACCACATTTGGCTCATTTTAAAATTTTTTGTAGATACAGGGTCTTGCTTTGTTCTTCAGGCTGGTCATGACCTCCTATGCTCAAGCGATCCTCCTGTCTTGGCCTCCCAAAATGCTGGGATTACTCGTGTGAGCCACTGTTCTCAGCCCCCTCATCCATTTTAATATTTTGTTTCATAAAATGTCCAGGTGTATATGGAATGGCGAAGTGATGTAACAATGTTTGGCTTCCTATGTCCCAGACCCCCTCAATCACCATGGGAATGCTCGTGTCAGGGACCCCAGGACTTACGGGACAGGCAATATGATATAGTAACTATGCCACTTCCTGGCTGTGTGACCTGGGCCAAATTCTTTAACTGCCTATACCTGAGTTCTCCATCTATTAAAAAAAAAAAAAAGCAGTTTGAAATAGGGTTGTTGTGAGGATAGCAGTTAGTATGCGCAACATAGAGTCCCCATTCTAACCCAAAACCTGTGAATGTGACCTTTTTTGGGAAAAGAGTCTTTGTAGATGTAATTATCTCAGGGATCCTGAGATAAGATCATCTTGGATTATCCAAGTGGGCCCTAAATCCAAAGACAATGACAGGGGCAGAAGAGGAGAAGACACACAGAGAAGAGGAGCTTGGAGTGAGGCAACCACATACCAAAGAACACCTGGGCCACGAGGAGCTAGAAGGGGCAGGGAAGGAATCTCCCCTTGAGCGTTTGTGGGGAGCGTGGCCAGCCAAACACCTTGATTTCACATTCTGGTTTCCAAAACTAAGAAAATAAGTTCCTGTTGTTTTAAGCCACCCAGTTTCTGGCAATCGATTACAGCTTCCACAGGCAACTAATGCGTTGCTTAAAGTAGGGCTCTTCTTCAGGACGTGCTCTAGGATAGTGAGCTACTATTATATCAGGGTTAGCTGTGATTTTGCTCCCACAGCCCATGAGTGCTGAGCCACCGGCACCTCCGGGCTCTCTGCAGCTTTTAAAATGTTCACTCAGGCTTCCGCTCCTGGTGGACACTTCTTCCCCTGAGGGCTGACTCAGTTTCAGAGACCTCTGGACGCAGGCCAGTTCCCACGGCATCATGGAATGTCTGGCTACAGGGAGCCCCCCTGGGAACTGCTCTAGCAGGGGCCCGGGGCTGGGGCTGCAGCTTTAGCAACCTTCAGGGACAGACACATTGCCCAGTGCCAGAAGATCTGTTCTGACCCCGGTGTGCCCTGTCCCCTTAGATGCAGCACCAGGGCCATCATGCTTGTCTAGGGTCAGCTTATCTGATGCCAAGCCAGGCGGCCTCAGCAGGAAATGCCACCTCTAACTTTGTACATGAGGAAGAATCGGGCTGAAATTCCAGGAATTTCTAAATGGACTGGGTTGGTCGGAGGGAAGCGGAAGTTAAAGGAATGTGAGGCTCAGGACTTGAGGGCTAGCTGGGAAGATGGTGGACCCCTCTTCAGCCCAGTGAGTGACAAGCCTCTTCTGGCTTCCTGCGTTTTGACAGGAGCTGCACAAAATGCCAAAGGTCTGTTTATTCCTCTGTTCTCTGCAGGGTCTGCCCTCTCAGGATTTCAAAGCATTTATAAGTGTCTCAATCATTGTGTTTGCTCCGTGGATGGGTCACTGCTTTTAAGACATCAGATAAAAATGTAAAGAACCTAACAGTGGTGAGTCATTTTATAACTAGAATTGTTAACCACTGGCTTATTCTCTTCCACAATTTGGGTTATTCTAAATGGAGTTTTTTGAAGTGGTTACATATTTAAAGGGAAAAAAAGGAGAAAAGTAAATTCTGCAGTCATATGTTCCAAAGAAGTAGCTACTATATATTATTTGGGGCTTTCTATGTGCCAGAAACTATTTTATTGATTGACTGATGGAGATGGGGTCTTGCTGTGTCTCCCAGGCTGAATGCAGTGGAATGACCACAGCTCACTGCAGCCTCAATCTCCCAGGCTCAGGCAATCCTCCCACCTCAGCCTTCTGAGTGGCTCGGACAACAGGCTCATGCCGCCACTCCAGGCCCCTTTTTACAGTTTTTATAGAGATGGAGTCTGGCTATGTTGCCTCTTGAATCCCGGAGCTCAAGTGATCCTCCCACCTCAGTTTCTCAAAGTGTTAGCGTTACAGGGATGAGCCATCATGCCCAGCTCAGGCACTATTTAAAATCATTAAATATATAATCTCATTTAATCTTTACAGTTCCTCTGTGTGATAAGCATGATCATGTATCACTTAACAGCAGGGATATACTCTGAGAAATGCATGGTTAGGCTATTTCTTTGCTGTGAGAATATAGCGTCCTACACAAACCTAGATGGTTTAGCCCACTACACACCTAGGCTATATGGTGTACCCTATTGCTCCTAAGCTACAAACTTGTATAGCATGTTATTGTACTGGATACTGTAGGCAACTGTAACACAATGGTAAGTTTTGTGTATCTAAACATGCCTAAATATAGAAAAGTTACAGTGAAAATACTATATAAAAGATTAAAAATGGGCCAGGGATGATGGCTCCTGCCTGTAATCCTGGTGTTTTGGGAGTCCAAGGCAGCAGGATTGCTTGAGGCCAGGAGTTCAAGATTAGCCTGGGCAACATAGGGAGACCCCTGTCTCTTAAAAAAAAAAAAAAAAAAAAAAAAGTTAAAAATTGGCTAGGCATGCTGGCATGTACCTGTAGTCCTAGCTTCTTGGAGACTGAGGCAGGAAGATCACTTGAGACTAGGAGTTTGAGATCAGCTTGGGCAACACAGCAAGACTCCATCTCAAAAAAGAAAAGAAAAAGATGGTATGGTGTAGGTATGGTACATGTATATAGGACACTTAGCATGAATGGAGTTTGCAGGACTAGAAGTTGCTCTTAATGAGTAAATAGTGAGTGAATGTGAAGGCCTGGGACATCTCTATAGATGTTTGTATGACTGGAGTACATGTTTGTTTATACCAGTGTCATCCCAAACACACAAGTAATGTGTTGTGCTACGAATAATGTGTTGCCCTATGACATTATGACAGCTATGATGTCACTAGGTAATAGGAATGTTAAGTTCCATTATTATCTTATGGGACCACCATTATATATGCAATCCATTGTTTACCAAAACGTGTGACACATGATGTATTATTACTATTGTTGAAACAGGGTCTCACTTTGTCACCCAGCCTGGAATGCAGTGAAGCAAACATGGCTCACTGCAACCTCGACCTCCTGAGCTCAACTGACCTTCTCACTTCAGTGCTCCCAAGTAGCTGGGCCTACAGGTGTGCACCACCACACCCAGCTAATTTTTTTGCTTTTTTTTTTTTTTTTTTTTTTTTTT
>CAUYQU010079011.1:0-47186 GCA_963574635.1 Cheracebus regulus
CTTTATTATCATTTCCTTTGGTGTATAAGCACCTTTCTTTATAAAACACTTTTAAAACATTTGGGAGGGATAACATGGGGAGAAATGCCAGATATAGGTGATGGGGAGGAAGGCAGCAAACCACATTGCCATGTATGTACCTATGCAACAATCCTGCATATTCTTCACGTTACCCTAAAACGCAATAATATATATATATATATATAAAGAAAGTGAAATTTTGTTCCAGAATGTTAAAGTCATTATTGAGAAAATCCTCTACAAACAGACATTAATGTTAAACATTGCCATTTGCTGACTCTAAAATTTCAGTGCTCATCATACCACCTTCTATTCTTTTGGAGGCAGTTATTGTGTCACTAATTTTCTTTCAACACGTTCCAGAAACAAAAGTTATAGAAGATATTTAGCAATTAGATTTGAAAAAAAAAAATGAAGGATTTTCGCATTAGTACAGCTTAGTAAATAGAATACTGAACAGAGGTTTGAAAAGGCTTAGACTTTTTTCACCATTATCTGTATATCCTTGGGTACTTAATCTCAGTTTGGCTTAGTTTCTTTACCTTCAAAATGAAGCTAATGTATCTATTCTTTTTACTTCATGGTTATATTTAAGAAGACAAGTATGTATATTTGTATGTGGGTGTATTGATATAGTTAGTCATAATGCTACTATCAAAAACCTAGGTCTTGGTTTTCATGTAACTTAATAGTAATCCAACTATTAATTTACAATGTATTAATTTAACCTAAGTCATAAAATATATGACTGTGAGGATCAGTTGGAATACAGCTAAAAATGCTTTTAAAGTATGATATTAAAACTCATCACTCCCTGTGACCTTTCTTTAAAAGTTTGACTTTCCTATTGGGGGACTCACCAGGATTAGAGAACTGGCAGCTTGTCTTCAGCAGATGCTAGTGTAGATGACAAATGGTATAACTAATTATTAATGTGCCCCTTTATACCTTGTGGTATCAAAGTGGCTATAAATATTGATACCAAAATTTCATTTATGAAAATGTTTCTGTTGATATTTTCAACAAATTATACATTCTGTAGGCGAGTATTAACTGAAATTACCAGTAGTATTTCATCCCAAGCAACATACGTTTTAAATTTTCTATCAGCTTAGCATTGCGCTTTCAAGAGTATCTGTGATGTCCAAATTGTGGGTAGAGATCACCCAGTGGAATTCTCCAAAATGCCACCCACCCACATAATCAGTTAGAATGCTGAGTTATCAGATCCTCAAAACAATGGAGTTGCTTTTATAAAATCTTACTGAGCAATACACATTGTTTACCATGTCAGTTAAGAACATGTTTTATAGAGAGAGAAGTGTGCTCATGTTATTAAGCAGCTAGGCAGAATTTCAGTTAAAATTAAAGGGTTCTGGGTTATCCTACAGTGGAATATTCAAAAAATGCCAGCAGGACAGTGAAGTTACTGGCAAATGAAGACTTTGCAGAAAATGCTAATACTTTACTACTTTACAGATATAAATAGCATGAAAATTATTTGTAAAATTATAGCTGCAAAGTAGAACAATAAGAACAAAGCACGTCGAATGATTAATATGTTTTATGAAAGTCATATAAGTGTATGGTAAATGCTGCTGGTGTTAAAATTGGTAGTACGTGAACAAAGGAGTGAAGTTAGTCAACTCCTGGTCTCCTGATTTGTCTATTTAATGAATTAAAGTTCCACTCCATTTTTGTAGTATCTTGCAAGGAGCAAGTAAATTAATCCTAACTCATTGTACCAGTTGCATTGCTATTTTCCGATAATTCTTTTTCTACGAATATTCTTTTTCTATGAACTGATGTCACTAATACAGATCTCATTCCCATTGCCCATTGATTGTTTCTTTTTTCTCTATATATAGAAAATTACTACTACATTTAATAGCAGACATAAATATCAATAAATGTATAATTTAGGCAAATTTGGGTTAGCAGTTTTCTGAAATTCAGTTGAACATATTTTTACACTAAGTGCCAATCTGGTCATTAAAATGGGCATTGAAGAAAAGTTATAATTGACCAGTTTAGTGATGTTTTTATTTGCTTAGAAGAACGTGAATGCTCTCCTCTTCCACACCCAGTACATACAGAATTATACACTCACTATGTCCGAAATTATCCTGTTCCCAAAGGAATTAATAGTGATATACGCAACAGACAACAAGGGGTTAAAATGATTAGACCTACTTTAAAAAATTCTCATTATGCAATGTTGAACCTGAATATCAGATTTCATGTAGCAGTTACTGGGAAATAATAGATTTGGGATGTCAGAGAGTCAATTTAATTAAGTATTTCTTAATATTACATAAAAGGGCATGTGCATTAAATTAATAACATGAATTGAGAGAGAAACGTAGGACATTAAAAAATCTTCAGATTCTTGGTTGAGTAGTTTGACCCGAGTAACTCTGTACCTTAATTTTGGTCTGGCCTCATATGCTTTATGTTTTATTTTATTATTGTTACATTGCTGTTAATTATTATTATTACAGTTCTTTATTCTTTTATTGGATTTAATTTCCCTTTACAAATATGCATGAACCAAAAATGTGACTTTGGGAGACTATTGCTGAGTTGTTGCTGATGTCAGTTTCATACTATGATATTTTTTCTCTATTTACCAAGAGATCAGTATTTCAATGTAACGATGTGCATGTTTTCCCCCCTTCTCCCGCTGCATGCAGGGATTCGGGTTCGTAACTTTCGAGAATAGTGCTGATGCAGACAGGGCCAGGGAGAAATTACACGGCACCGTGGTAGAGGGCCGTAAAATCGAGGTGCATGTCTTTAATAATTCAATTTCTGGTTTATATTTTTATTTCTCTTTTTTCGTATTGCCTCACTTATTTCACATTTGGAACCCTGTCTTGTGTGTGCGCGTGCACATGTATGTGTGTTTGTATCTCTGTCTTCTTCACCTTCTTGCACTAAAATGTATAAAAGTAACATTTCTCTCTGCCTCCCTCCTCATTTATTGGTTGTTTGGGGGTTTTAATTTTGACTTTGTGTGTGTGTTTTTCATTTATGTTTTTCCTCCAAAATATTCATCCTTCTGCTCTCTTGATTTTTTTCCTTTGCTTCAGTTTGCAAGACTCTGAATTCCTGTGATCAGGCCTAAGCAAAACTAATGTTTAAATTGTTTTAAAAAACTGTCCAATTTATAACACTGTGTTCTATAATGAATCAAGGGGCCAGCCAATATCCTCTCTCTCGGGAGGCCAGTTCGCCTCTATGTGCGCATGATAAGCACGGAATAGAAGATTCTAGAGATTGCGGGGAGGGAGGAAAAAATCCAAAACTCATGTAGTTTTTAAATATATCTAATACCAAGAATTTTGATAGCTGAATTTTTATGGATAAAATTCTTAAACAGAGGGTTTGACGGCTGGCTGACGAATGTACTGTGATTATGACTAAGTCTACCACCTGGTATTCACCAGCCCTTTTTGATAACACATCGAAGGTTAACTGGCTCCTTTCCCCTTTCCCAATTTTTAAAAGTATTAAATGTAAAAGCCACCATTTTGAGTAAGATGTCTGCATATTTTGCTTTTTTTCCCCTCCTTTCCAATGGTTTAGCATTTAGGGCCCTTCACTTGACTCACTCTTTCCATGGTAACTATACACAATGCTGGCGATGGTGCCCGTTGGCGGTAAGTGAAACAAAAGCACTAGAGAAGAAGCTTTTAAAAATGTAATTACAAAACAATTAAATAAGAAAGAAAAAGTCCATCTGCCATCTCACATTAACACTACAAAATGTGATTTGACTTGTTGTTCCTCTTCCTTTTCCTTTCCCCCTTTTATTTTCAATGCTGTTGAGTAATGCCGCCTGGATTTTGGATGTACATATTGTTTTGTAGCAGTCTGAGCTGTTTGATTACTGACTTCATGGTGATTTTTTTCCCCTTGCACATCTTACTCAGAGTTACTGAACTCCAGTTTGGCTGGTTTTATTAATGCACTTCCTGCCCCTATTTCCTTCCCTACTTTTCCTGTTTCCCAAACCTCTGTTTGTAGCTCTGACTGTTCCTTCTTTGCCCGTTACACCCTTCTTGACTTTCTCTTTTCTTTTTCCCTACCTTATTCTCTTTTTCCAAATCCTTGCTCCTGTCCTTTTCCCTATTCTCCTTCCCCATCCCTTCAGTTACACGCAGCTCTTGGTCCCTTTTTCGCTGACTGGTGGTTTCTGATTGGTTCTGGCCATTTTTCCGTTTAAGTGCTTGGTTGCTTTCTGCTGCAGCAGCTGGTTTCAGCTCTTGCTCCATTCTAATCCTTGTCTGTGAGAACCTTGCTTTTCACTTTCTCCCTTCTTTCCAAAATTGATTTTTTTTCTTTCTTTTATTTGTGTGTGTGTGTTTTTTAACTGCATGCTCTCAGTCTCATCATTGTTGTATCCCATTCTTTCTTTTTTAAATGTGAAATGTTTATTTGGTGGGTAAAACTAGAGTAAATGGAGTTTCAAGCTCTTTCCTCATATAGGGGGAGTGTCGCTGTACAGATCTTAAAAGACATAAGAGGAGGTTTTTTTAGTTCTAATTCTACTTAAAATTGGTCTTTTCATAACACAAATTTATTACCATACAAATTGAACACAAGGTAAATTTGAAGAGGCAAAAATAAGACATTTATATTTTATGATTCTTTTTTCAATTGGCATGTTGTATGACCTGACAACACAGTATAAGTCAAGTTCTATGGTGGGGCTTTACCCTCCTTGCAAGAGCTTTGAGACTGGTTCTGTCAGTGGACTGCAGTATGCTGGCATCTGAGTTCCATTCATCTTTTCTTCAGCAACACCATCTTTTGTAACACCTGCTCACTCTGGCACTGAGGATACTTTCAAATATGCAGTTCTGTAATGAGGGTAGAGAGTACCATAAAACAAAGTAAACACTTTATTTTCTCAATTCTTTGAAGGGCCTACTTTAAAGACTTTCTTAAAAGCTTTGTTCTTAAATTGATAGACCATGTAGTCTAGAAAATTCAGAATGGTCCTGAAGGCTATCAACATGGGAATCTTAGGCTTCTATATTTGTTTACTAACCTCAGACAGTAAAAATCTCAGACAAACATATTAAAAATGCTGAACATTAGGACAGGTGAAATCAGATATATTTTATCACCTTTCCATCAATCTATTTGATGACCCATGTGGCAAGCCTGTTTTAATTAACTGACTTCAAAGTGAATTGCTAATATTGTTGTTTCCTATTTACTTTTTTCCATGTTTTCCTTAGTACAGAGATTTCTCTGTTTAAAAGGTGTCCAAAGATCTTGCAAATGTATTTTCTTTGGAGTACTGATATTTGGAAACCAAGAAACTCATTTTACTCTTGTTAGCCTCATTTAATAAGCACTTTAATTAAAATACTATATATTAATATTTTATATTGCTGTGTTAATTATTTAAATCAATGCTCTCAGAAATTTACATTTTAAACTAAGTACTGTGTTACTGGATGTGCAACTGTATATTTCCTAATGTGGTCCACTTCCTCCCTGCCCTTTTTTCTCCTTGTTATTTTTAGGTGAATAATGCTACAGCACGTGTAATGACCAATAAGAAGATGGTCACGCCATATGCAAATGGTAAGAAATTATAAATCATCTTCAAAATAGTGTTTATTCTTGTGTAAATATGTGAAGTTTTTATAAACTTCTAAGAATCCCTTTATTTCAGTCTTAAGATAGTGTAATTTGTGTTGAAGTAGTCTCTTTACCTAGGAGAGTATTTTATGTTTACAAAATAACTTTGTCATTATAATTGAACTAAGTTGTTTAGTTATTAAGGTGTTATGTTCTAAGTAAAGTTCATCTTTTACACAGTGCAGACATGCTATCTAGTTGCCTATTAACCCAAATTGGATCCCACCTGAGCACGTTCTTTTTCTGTTGCAATAGTTCTTTATAATGTTAGACTTGTCCATGATTCCCCGGGATGCCCACTGACTCTCACTTTTACTACTGACTCTCATTCGTCTGAGCATAAGTGGAATAAATTAGTGGGTTATTTTAATCACTTTATAGTTCTGGACCCATTGCTCTCCTTAGGCCTAGAGGTAACAGCCATGAGTATGGTTATGTGTGTGTCATTTTCTATTTCATGATTATGTATCATAAAGTACGCTTTATAAGTGTTTCTCATTGAGAAGGAATTTTCTGTGAATAATTTGTTACATCGTTGCCAAATTTAATCTAGACTCGTGGTCTCTGAATAAAACAGAATATAAATTTAATCTGTAGCCCAGTGATGGTTTTGCAGACTGTTCTGCTGAGCCAGTTTGAGGGAGAAAAAGGAAACCAAATGGATTGAATCCTAAGGTCTCAGCTATACTTTAGTCTGAGCAATTTAGGATTCTGCATAAGATTTTATTAATATCTAGAATAAAGGGGGGAGTTTCTGCTATTTTTTTAAAAAATTTACACCTACTGCTAGAGTGTGGCTATATGTGCCGATAATGTCTTAAATCAAGGAGAAAAGTGTTAGTATTAACTGTATCCCATAGTCTTCAATAAATACATTTAGCCCAGCTTTTCACATAGATCATGCAAATTTATCAGCATAGTTTGCATTTTTCCTATTCCTTTTATAAGTTTGATACCACTGCCTCTCACTTTACCTCTTATTTTCTTTTCACTGCTCTTACAAAAACAAGTCTCTACTATTTTGATAGAAACTCAAAGTAAACAAAATAGAAAGGAGAGGCAAAGAATGTCAAATTTTCTATACATCTAGGGAAAATACTGTGGTAGAAAGAGTCTCTGACTGGAATTCAGAAAATAGAAATTCTACTTCTAGGTTTGACTCTTTACTCTGTGACGGTGGACCAGTTTTTTGTTTTTTTTGTTTTTTAACCTAATTCTGTTTTCATATTTATGAATTGAGACCACAGATTTTTGGCACTAGGTTTTTTGTTTTGTTTTGTTTTTGTTTTTGTTTCTTTCGAAATTATTGCAACTCAACCCTCCCAGCTTATTATTAGAAAACGAGACCCAGAAGAGTATAGTATTGACCTAAAGTTGCAGGTGTGATACCTGTTTTACCTTCCTCTTTGGGTTTGTGAAGGTCAAAGAACATCTGTGAAAATACATTGTAAATTGTCTAAAACTAAATATACTCAAAGTATTACTAACAACATATCAATTTATATTTATTATATGAATTTTTGTTTTTGTTTTTGAGGCAGAGTCTTACCCAGGCTGGAGTACATGACACAATCTCTGCTCACTGCAATCTCCACTTCCTGGGTTCAAGTGATTCTCATGCCTCAGCCTCCTGAGCAGCTGGGATTACAGGCATGCGCCACCACATCCAGCTAATTTTTGTATTTTTAGTAGAGATGAGGTTCTGCCATGTTGGCCAGGCTGGTCTCAAACTCCTAGACTCAAGTGTTCTGCCCGCCTCAGGCTCCCAAAGTGCTGGGATTACAGGCTTGAGCCACAGTGCCACCCAATTATGTGGATTTAAAGCGAATGCTTAGGAAATAGTGCCATTGGTAGGAAAGAAAAGTTATTTTTTTAAATATTATTCTAAATTAACATTCAGGCCTAGTAGTCAAGAAAGCTTCTGCTACTGTGTTAAAAGTCTTGAGACGAATGTGCTGGGTTCCTCCTAATGAATTCTCAGTGAGCATTCTCATTTGGGTTGGTTGGAATCTCTTAATTTGTGCAGAAGTGTTGCACAGTATTTGAGTAATTTGATATTGCAGAATATTTGTGCTCTTACAATTCAAGTAGGATTTGAACCTAGATTTTGCCAAAATTTTATGTAGAATATTGAAAAGACATTGCATTTTATGAGCACATAAAATGATGAATAAGAAATTGGATTGAATCAGAGTGAATGGGTTTTCACTTGAATAATGTCTTTGCTTATAATAATTTAAATCTCGTAATTTCAATAATTCTAACGAAAAGGCCAATTTTGGCTAGGCATGGTGGCTCACGCCTGTAATCCCCAGCACTTTGGGAGGCCGAGGTTGGCAGATCCCCTGAGGTCAGAAATTCAAGACCAGCCTGACCAACATGGTGAAACCCCATCTCTTCTAAAAGTATAAAAACTAGCTGGGCATGGTGACGCATGCCTGTAGTCCCAGCTACTCAGGAGGCTGAGGCACGAGAATTGCTTGAATCCAGGAGGCAGAGGTTGTGGTGAGCTGAAATTGTGCCGGTACACTCTAGGCTGGGCAACAGAGCAAGACTCTGTCTCTGGAAAAAAAAAAAGAGAGAGAGAGAGAGAAAGCCAATTCTGGCCTTTTTTCTTTTCATTTGTATATTCATAGAATAGTAGTGTGGCACAGTGCTAGGGACTACTTAATATAAGAAAACAAATGAGTCAGAAAAATAATATAGAATATTTTTGCTTGTTATATGTAAAATTCAATTAATAGTTATTAAAATTTTCATGTGGAATTCTACGTTTATTCACTCTCAGCAGGCAATAATATATTATTTATTTTTTTAAAATACTTGCTATATTCCTATAAATATAAAAAAGGGAAAGAAAAAATAAAGTTGACATTAAACATAATGTTATTTAGAAACTCTTAATATTTATAAATATTTAAGCAAATGTTCCACAGCATTCTGGTGTTCTTTAACTAAAAAGTCTGATTAACTTAAAGGTGATTATCACACATTAAAACCTCAGAAAATATGCATGGAAATTGGGAATGTACTTCAAATTTTATTATTTCCTGTCTTTCATTTTTTAGTTGGTGAACCCCAATAAAATCTCAATGGTAAATCCCAGTGAAAGTGAATTTCAGTTTACCTGGGATACCAGCATTGTGTAATTGAACATGGAGTCAAAGATCTACATTAAATTTTAGTTCAGCCCAAGGATACCTTTGTTAAACAACTAGAGTAATCAACAGGGTTAGGAAAGTGCATCACAGTGTGGTACAGAGTAACATATAGTCTGCCTTCTTTCTTTTTTCTGAATGAAGAATATGTAATCTGGGGTAATTCTGTGAGAACACTGTACCAAACTCTAGGATTTATTTATATTTGTTTTTTCTCCTCTCATTCCCTCTCCATCTTCCTCCCTCCCAACATCATGACTCCAGCCAAGCCCCCACACCCAGCCCCTCATTATCTCTTCACTGTGTGCTAGTTCTACTATTGTTACTCTCTCATATAAACCCCAAGCTGGAAATCTAAAGAGAAGCTGGTAATAGGCAAAAATAGCCCCAGCCCTGGCTGAAGCCAACTTGCCGTGCATTGATCATTCCTTTCCTCAAGTAGTCTTAAATGCTCACTTTCCTTTTTGTGTGTTTCAGGTTGGAAATTAAGCCCAGTAGTTGGAGCTGTATATGGTCCAGAGTTATATGCAGGTAGTATTTAAGTTAATGTTTCCATTTGTGCTATTTGATTGTAATAACATCTGTTGTTTTTCAATTTGCTATTCCTTTTTTAATCTTTTTGCATTTTTAAATTTTTTTAAATGCAATCAGCATCCAGTTTTCAAGCAGATGTATCTCTAGGCAATGACGCAGCAGTGCCCCTATCAGGAAGAGGGGGGATCAACACTTACATTCCCTTAATCAGTAAGTAGCCTATGTTGGTCTGGCATGGATTTTGACTGTTGTGAATGAACCGTCATGTGCTGGTTTTTTTGTTTGTTTGTTTGTTTGTTTCCTAGTACAACACATAGCTGAAATGAAATTTCTTGAGAGGAATGTTAAATACTATCCCAGTGCCCTGTCCTGCTTAACCTGTGCTAGAATTTTCCTGACCAAATATTAAGATTGCTACAAAGCAAAAACAGTTGCAATAGGTAGAGGGGGTAAGGGCATATGAAGAATATTTTAATCTGTACTTGATGATAAAGAAAACAAAAGAAGCAATTCTGTGTAGAGTATATTATACATTTCCTCTGCAAGTCAGCCACAGCTTCTCCAGCAGAGGATCACTTAGAAGTACCTCCAGTATTATTGATTATTCTCAGCTCTCATGATCTCTCTGAAGTCATTTTGACCTGAGCCATTTTACTCCAGCAAGAGGTATAATTAAAAAGGATTCAGTGAACATGGAATCAGTGTCTCTGCATGCTTTCCACACTTAAAATAGGCTCTTAGAAATTGTCTGCCTCTTTGGATATGAGGCCCTTAGAAACTGTCTGCCTCTTCAAAGGACAGGGGAGGAGTGGTTTCCCTCACCTTACATTTGTGGATTAAAATGTTTTAGATAAAAGAATGAAATTGACTAATGAAATGAAATGTCTAAAGACTATTGTGTGCCTTGGAGGTTGGTACCATGTAAAAATACAAAAATAATGTTCTTTTTGAGTAATAATTATGTGCACATACTAACGTTTGGAAGCAAGGTTAACAATAACTGACCAGTTGAAGAGTTTATGTCAATCTGATTTAGACTGCCCACAGTGATTAAAAGTCTCTTGTTAAGGCAGTCATTCCCAGAGCTCCTTGACCTGTTTCATACTTGCCTTATAAAGCCGAAATTGAGAAGAACAGAGAAAGCTCACTCAAGATTTGTGATGAATGAGGCATGGAATCTTTTGCTTTTGCGTGTTGGGTCTCTCTTTCCATTTCTTGCCCACTGAGAGACCCAGGGTAGGAGGTTTATTGAATGCATGCCACCGTTTCAAGAAAGATGTGGTTCATATCTTTCCATCTTTTCTATAATTGGTTCATAGAAAGTTGTGACTGTATACCCTGTATTCAATAGGAATGCAAGTTGAAATTTCTGTCATATTTTGGGTCTCCCTTTAGTTCCTGGCTTCCCTTACCCTACTGCAGCCACCACGGCAGCCGCTTTCAGAGGAGCCCATTTGAGGGGCAGAGGGCGGACAGTATATGGTGCAGTCCGAGCGGTGCCTCCAACAGCCATCCCCGCCTATCCAGGGTAAGCGTTAGATTCCAAAATCAGTATGTTTCTAAAATAAACAGTTGAACCAAAAAAGAATACCATGGCCTTCTCATAACTTCTGGGATGTTGCCGTGTTACATAGTAGACATTTAGTGAATATTTGCAAATTAACAGATTAGATGACAAGAACCAAAATATACCATCATCAGAATGTAACAGAATGTCAATTCATTATATAAGTCTTCATTTTGGCCACCTTAAGCCCTCATGTTAATGGCTTAAAACAGTAGCCAGAAGCGTCTTGTGTTTACTAGCAGTGTGTTGGCATGAAGTTCACTCAGCAGCGCACGAATATGGATTAACATTACTGCAGAGAACCAAAAGAGGAGCTCAAGATTGTAGTACAAGCCTGCATCTGCTGTGTTCACCCCCTTATCATCACCCCGTGTTGGGGCGGAGGCTGTCACATGTGTCCTCCCCTTTGGTTTCACTGCCTGGGTGGTGAGCAGCAGAGCTAGTTACCCACAATGGATTTGCTTTCTTTGTAGGAAACGGATTAAAAGAGGTTAATTCTAAGATGAACCAAGTCCAATTGAATCAAGGGAGAGAGGGAGAAGTAGGAAGAGTTAAACTGCAGTTGGCTTCTGAATGATGGTAAAACAATGACTGTAGCTGAGCATCCTTCACCATTTGATTTTTTTATGGAGGGTGTCTCATGCAGTGGAATGATTCCATAGCAACAAATAAATCCTTTGTTACTGAATGGGGAAAAGGAGTGAAGATGGCAGGTTTTATTTTTAGTGGTTTCTCAGTGTCAACCTAAAATGTAAATTTTTATAAAGAGTGGTCTTCAGAAGTCAGTTGTACAAGGACTTCTCATCAAAGATGTGACATTTCTCTTTATCTTTTCTGTGCCTATGACAGATTTTTTTTTTTTTTGTATTCTTGTGGAGGAATAAGTAGCAGCAGAGAAGTTTATTGGCTGCTACTTAGTTAAAATATAAAGGGAAGGAGCCTCCTTTGTATGTCCTTTTCTGACGGCAAAGTTGGCTTAGCCTTGAGATGTACTAATTTAGCATTCATTCATTGATTAATAGACCAAATGAATGTACCATTAGAAGTTCTCTGTTCCACAGAGTTAAAACATTTTTATTAGACAAGGTATGTTGGAAGTGGGCAGGCTCCAAAAGACACTGGAAGGGAACTGCTTCAGAAATTAACTTCTGTTTGGAGTTTGTAGACGTTTAAATCATATGCATTCCATCATCTCCATCTTATGCCATTACTTTTATTTTAATCCTTTTTTCTCTCAACTTGACCTTTGACCTTCAACCTCTGACATCTCTTTAAAGAAGTGATTATGCAGTATTATTTTATTAAGAAATATTCAAATGAAACATTAAACTGAACTTTTGGAAGCTTTTACATGCTAGGAAAATTGTGAAATGTCTTCCATTGTAATCTAAGAGAGTTTACTTTCGTATTTGCGAAGAGAGTCTACTCACCAGAAACATGGGACTTCTTTATTTTAGAACATTGCTGAATTACTTTATAAAGTGGTTGAATTAAGTCCTGTTCAATGTAGTCATTTCAGTATATTGGCCAAACTTGAGAACCCATTCTCTACCAAGTCTGTGTCAGGTATATATTTACTCAAGGATATTTTATCTTTATGTCTAATCATGTCAACTTCTGTGCATTACATTGAACACTAATTTCCCATGTTTTCTTTTTATTAACTAAAGCACCTGTTTACATGGAAGATGGCAAGGAATAAGTCCAGTATTTCATGGGAATTGCCTAGAATTGCTTTTCAGCTTAGTAAACTAATTTTGTCATTAATCATTATGTTCTAGCCTCCGTGAGGCATTTGATACAGGGAATATTGGAATTCTTCTAGAATTTAGATGAATATTCCCAGTAAGTGATTTGACTTAGGGTAAAATGTATTCGTGTTTTTAATGCTAGCACTTCTTTATAGAAGGCATATTTGTAAATATTTGCCTATATCCCCTTACTAAGATCTTTGAGGTGTAATTAATCACCACTTGGTCTCAGTGCTTTGCATTTTATCAGCCTTCTCATTTTGAACAAGGCTTTTTTTCACTAAAATGCAATTAGGAGGCAGATTACTTTCTAATATCAGACTTTAACTGCAGCTGGAGACTATGAAAATGGAAGGGACTTAGCTAAATAAACATCAGAGATGAGTGATTTGCCTGTTGTGTGATACAAGGGCATAGCATATTTGGGGCATTCCAAAATGTGACCACGCTATCCTGTAAATACAACCAAATATCATTGGAAATAGAATTAAGAAACATTCTAGTTACCTATAAGAAACAAGTTATTTCATATTCAAGTTAAAAATATGATTTGATGACTTTACTTGCCAGCTTGTTTATTGTAACAGAGAAGGTAGTGGTGAAAATTTCCAGCTTGTTTAGTTGAATAATGAATAAACAGATTATCTAAATTAAGACAACCTGATCTTGACTTAACAAATATGAAGAAGAAAGTTTTTTCTTTTATCTCTACTGCTATTCCATGTCTTTTGATCCCAAAATAATGTTTTGGGGAAAGTCTGTATGCACAAAAATACCTCAAAAATTTGGAAATCTATATTTAAGAATATAGTGTTGCTTAGGTTTTTTTTTTTCTTTTTTTTTTTTAAGCCATGGATTGTCTGTTTGCTACAACTTCATTATCTAAACAGGAAAATAAACCCTTCTGTTCTTAACCAGCTACCTTCTCAGTTTTATTCTTTTAAGTAAGACAGGATGATCTTTGGTCAAGCCCAGAACTTCAGTTATCAATTGTATTTTTCAGAATTCCACGAATACTCTTGTAGTCAAAAAAGAACCCTTAAAATCTTCCAGTTACTCCTTCCCACTCTGGATTATGTTGTTACTACCTGGGATCCCCACTGCACCTTGCAATTCTTGGACCTTGGACCAATCACTTAACCTTTAGCTCATTACCTCTGCTTGTGAAAGCAATGCATTGTGGGTATTTTTGGTTGTGTTTTTTTTTTTTAATTACATTTCTCTGTTTACTTTGGTCAGAATTGATTGACTTGTTTTTTCTGAGGTGTTGCATTGGTTCTTAAAATGCTGAATAATAATACTTTGCATGCTTGTGTGATCAGCCAAATCTTATCGCATGTCTAATGTGCAGGGTAAAAAGCAGGTGATGTATGGATATCAGAAAAACATTTACATATTATTACAATACTGAAAACAAAATACTTAAACATAATTTTAAAACATACTTTGCATACAGGCCCTGCCCTAGTAGAATTCTTTGGGTTCAGTTTTTTCATGTTAAACCCCTCTTCACCGCTACCCTCCTTTGTAAGCTCTTTAAAAGGAAACTTCCTCCTAGGGCAAGCTTTAAAAAAAAAAAAAAAATACTCCACGTACAAAAAGTTGTTTCCAAGCCAGCAGATTTTAGAGAGGTATAATAGGCTCTTTTAGGAGTGTTTTTTACTGTGTTAATCTTACTTTAATTACCGAATATCCAGATTGCAGATTCCAGTTTTGCACACTTTTCCCTCTCCTCGCATGTCTTGGAGCTATGTAACGTTTGTGTGCACTTTCACATTTTTCTCACCAACTTGCTGAGGCCCCAAGCCCGGGTTATGTATTCATACATCACCTGCCTGTGTAGAGCGCATGTGCATGCTGCCGTCCTCAATAACCGGAATGTGTTTCTGTTCTTTTGTTTTTTTTGTTTTTGTTTTTGTGTGGATTTTCTGCAGTGTGGTTTACCAGGACGGATTTTACGGTGCTGACCTCTATGTAAGTACACACACTGGGGCCTTCTCGACCCCATCCCCTGACAAGCCAGCCTTTTTTTTCTGTTTCTTTGGTTTGGTTTGGTTTTTTTTTCCTTTCAATTTATTTAATTTTTACTTTCTTTTTCTTTGTGGATATATATATATAAATATTTATATATTTAAGAATGCAAGCATGCTTCTCTGCCACTGCGCTTGCCCCTGGGTGCGAAAACTAAGCCTTTGGGTTTCCTGATCATTGCTAGGGTCAGTCTACTGGACATATTCTTTTCCCTTCCCTATACCCCACAGATGTTCTGTGGATCATTAATTTACTTGCGAGATGATCAGCAGGTTTAAAGTCTTTTATTATTGTCGTGTCATTTACATACATAAATAACAGGACTAGCTTAGCCTTTAACCAGCTCTTTCCCTTTTCTGGTTTTCTTCTCATTTCACATCCCTCTTTAGATCATCAGAGCTTTGATTTATTTAGAGATTAATAAGCTTTCTGATCTGTACATTTTCCTATTTTACATACTTCGAGAGAGCATGTCCTTGCGATAGTGAAATAAGGAACCCATGCCAGCGAAGAGTGTGTAGTAATGAGAAAATGCCAGACATTTAGTTCTTAAGAGCCACTGGGGGAAATGAATAGCATAATCAGCAACCCAGACTCTTCTTACAGCCATTTGACTATCATAGATTTGCTGATTCTACTAGCCATATTAATATATAACCCGTTATTTAAACTGTCTAGCTATCACTAAAGTTCCATGATTGTTTGTAATTACTTTGACAAAGTAATTGACAAAGTAGAAGTTTTTGAGTTTTAAAGTCTTTTATTATGACCTCTTCAGATGGACTTTTTCTGAATGCAAGCTTGATCTAATCACTCAAGTCATCAAGAGAGAATTTTTATAAGAAAAACTTGTCAGCATGAAATGATTCTTTGGGAATAGGTTAAAATTGTCTAGAAATGCTTTCTCCACCCTTACTTTCCAAAATCAGTAAGAGAACCTTTTTAGTGAACTGTTTTCACAGTCTACCAGAGATTCTCAAGCAACCTAAAAAAGTTAATGCACTTGCAGAATGCACTCACAGGTTTTGTGTTTTGCAGGCAGTAGAGATGGAATAATACAGTTCTTCGAGGTACGGGTGACTCACCCATACTACTTAGTGTAGACCTATTGAGGTATGCCTTAATTTAATAACTACGTGAAGGAACCTTAGCCATGATTTGGTCCAACCTTCATATATAGATATTTCTCAGAGGCTTACCCAGAATTACATAAATTATTAATACAGTCAGACATAAAACCCAGCTAATCCATATTTCATTATCTCTCTTTGTACTTTAATTAAAATTCTCCTCTTTCCTCAAAATATTTTCAACAAGTAATGAAAGATACCTTTTTTCCTACATTCACAGTGAAGCTTGAGAACTGGGGTATCTATCCTACTTTTATACCAGATTACACATTTCTAAATACACATACTTACATACAGTGTTAGCATGTACATTCTCCCATGTACATTAGTGTCCATATTCTCATGAAACTCATCTTGATGTTATTTAACTTGTTTTCTTGAAATCTGGTCTATTAGAGCAAGATTTTCCATTTGAATTACTTCTTAAATCAAGTTTTTCTAATATCTTTCTTTTTTTTTTTTTTTTTTTTTTGAGAGAGAGGGTTCCACTATGTTGGCCAGGCTGGTCTCGAACTCCTGACCTCAAGTGATCCACCCGCCTCGGCCTCCCAAAATGCTGGGATTACGGGCATGAGCCACCATGCCCGGCCTCCAATATCTTTCTTATTTGGAGATTTTTTTCTTAAATATAACCTGTTTATATTTTATTGAGACTTGCCTACTTTGTCCAGGCATGGTGGCTAATGTGTGTAATCCCAGCAATTTGGGAGGCCAAGGCAGGCAGTTGAGGTCAGGAGTTCGAGACCAGCCTGGCCAACAAAACCCCATCTCTACTAAAAATACAAAAATTAGCCAGGTGTGGTGGCATATACTTGTGGTTTTAGCTACTTGGGCCAAGGCAGGAGAATCACTTGAACCCTAGAGGCAGAGGTTGCAGTGAACCAAGATTGCACCACTGCACTCCAGCCTGGGCAACAGAGCTAGACTCTGTCTCAGAAAAAAAAAAAAGAGTTGTCTACTTCAACCTTGTTAAGTCAGCCCACCAATTTTTTTAAATAGTTCTCTCATTTCCTTACTTTACAATGTAAGATTTTATTGAGACATGATTTTTCTGTACCTGTTAATAAAATACTCTTGATTTTTTTTTTAAATCTACTAACTGGATTACCTTACTGAGCTAAACACAAATAATTCAGTGTTTCTTGCTGAAGTAATTTTTTTGGACCGGTGGCCCCTTGTTAATTAAAGTAATGAAGAGTAATGTTATTATTTCTTAATTTCTGTCTTAAAGCAGAGTTATTTAGAAAAAAAAGTTGGTCACTAGTGCTGAAATAATATCCATACCCAAACATGAAAAGCAAGAATACATTATGAGGTAACTACTGAGTTAGGTCTAATATAACTTGCTTTTAAACCTGTGTATTCTCTATTCCACATGTGAGGGAGCAAAGGATACTTCTTCAGAAACACACAAACAACAAAAAATTATTATTGCCTTAAGTTTGTTCTGCTTCTCTCCTTACATTTTCCCATCTGTGGAATCTGTCAGTATACATTTAGTTCTTATTTCCTCTGAAAGGCATATTAGAAACGGAGGGAATAGAGTTTAGCATAAAAAGTGCACCAAATCGGAGCTTGAAGAGAAGACATGAGGGAGAAGATTTTAAATTGCTGTTTTTGCTTAAGTAAAATTAATTTAGGCTATTAATTTTGCAAGGTTTTTGTAATCCCTTTCACTGTTCCATTCTTAGACAGTGATTCCTGCTAGCCATTTTCTTTGTTTCTTTTATGGCACATTCCTCTCTGGAGAACTGATCTAGCAATTGTGTTCCTAGTTTGTAAAGAGACCTACCCCATGATAGGATTTGGGAGTGTGGCAGCTAAATTATGTATCCACCCCTCCCTCTTCTTTCTGACCAATAGAAAAGGCATAGTTCTCCCTAATTTACTTTTTAAATGGGATAACAAACTGCTCCTAATTCACCTCCTATGAAAAGCATGCTTGCATCCAAAGGAAAGAAAAGGCTGGTGGGCCCCTTAGTGGGCTCTTTGTATGATTGTTTTCCTTCCACAGCTGTGTTTTTTGAACTGCTCTTCCTGTGTTCTGTTATAGAATAGTCTTACAGGAACCAATCATTAGCGCTAAAATACCTCAGGTAGGAGTGCCAGTGTGACCTGCCAATCAATCAGATTGTGGATTGCAGTGAAAAAATTGAATTATACTAACCATTCCAGCTCCACGTTAGAGATGGGAACAGAGGCTTTTTTGGACAATCAAGACTTGTGAGCGTGTGATCTAAGCCCTGCTACCGCAGCAGTGCACATAGTCACATTCTGTACATAATGGCACTTCCTCCAAAATTAAGTGCTCCTGTCCTCTTGACACATATCCCAGCCAGGTGTGTAATATGCACTGTCCCATCACTGCCACCTCTTTTGTCAATCACATTTACCTGTGTTATTTAAACTGTTTTTTTTATATTTATATCTTAGCAGTTGGGGACATTTTCTTACTACTATAAATTTAGAAAAGAGAAAAAAGAGAAAGTCAAACTGTACAAATAGGATTCCTGAATCTCCCACCTTGGGCCCTGTAGTGAAGTATCAGTAGTAATTAGGCTGTGCTGCTATATAAGTTTAAAGTTGCCTTAAAAATCTAGACTTACGGGACTCAAAAACTGAGACAGGCATTTCCCTTGCCCTCTTCTCCTGTCACCTGAGAAGATCAGTGAGTTCATTTGGTTAATAGCACACTTGTTAGAAAGATTGCTGATAGCTGGATGTTAGGAGAAGGAAAATAGTCGATGGCTTTTCACAATCCAGTTTATTTATGTGGTTACCTAGCAAGATTTTGGAAATAAACTAATTTGGGGAGATGTGGAATAATAATGTTTGAAAGGTTTGGTTTATTGAAAATCATCTCTCATCTACCGTAGAAATAATGAAGTTGATCATAGCAGTTTTTTCCCTTAACCCCAGTTTTAAATAATAATAAGATAAAATTTAAATACTTTAATTTTTTTTATAATTACTTTTCAAAGGAGATAGACCTCAATCAAAAGCAGTGACAGTCTCACCATTATTGTAGGTTTTTGTGTTACTCACATTTCATCAGTGATGCCATTTTGCCACAGAATAACTCTCTATCTCCTGGAACCATGTTTCTCAGCAAGGCTGGGGAGATGGTGAGGAAAAAGAGGGAGTTAGAATCATTCAAGGATAAATAAAGTGATTCCTGGAGGCCCAGCATTAAAAATCCATGCTAGTTGGAATAGATCTCTGCTCTGCTGTAGTGATTTTAAGCATCACACTTGCCATTCCTTACCCCTCACCCCCCCAACCCTCCAGCTCTGTTAATCTATACACTACATGTAGGTAACAAGCTTTCATTTTGTCTGCTGGTCTTGAAAAACACGCTCTCCTCCTCAGTGTCACATAATGTCATTGTCTTGGGTAGAAAGAAGGTGTCTTGACATCACATGCTCACCAAAGTCCTGTTTTAATGTAAACCTTAAACAAAAATAAAGGCTAGGTTAAAACCAAGACAAAGCAAAAGTCTTACCAGTGTGAGATTAAATTAATAAATATGCAGATAAAGTTCAGATACAGGGGAGGATTCTAGTCTATTCTATTTTGCTCTAGATTAAAAGACAGCTACAGAACTGTGCTGAAAGATCATGTGGTCAACATAGCAACATCATAAAGTTAATTAGATGATAAGATTGGTTCAGAGCAGAGTAGAAAAACCCTAGAGATGACATTGAGCTATGAAAAACTGAGACTTGAACAACTGCAGAAAACACTATGGAAATGATCTTAAAGCCAACTTTTCAGAGGCATTTTCCTTTGAAGAAACTGGAAGTTGAAGTCAGAGATATATTACAGATAGGTGAAAAAATCCAGTTCCTAAACACAGGAAATATTTTAGAAGAATGCTGTGGATTAGAATATACGGTTGTTGACAGAGGGCGAGCATACATATGAGTGCTATGGGTCAGGACTGTATTATATTGCCAGTGTCAGGCAGGTTGAATAGGGGAGCGATGAAGCATTGGACGTCCCCACTGGGGACACCAGGAGTCATTCAGAATGAATTGCAAAGGAATAAGAATAATTCTTTTTAAAGGGGCATGTGTGTATTTGAATCAAGCTTAGCCAAGCCAAATTTATCCAGCTATCAGAGTTCCAAAAAACCGTCCGTGTGTGCCCTCCTACATTAGGGTGTGCTGTGGCCATGCTAATCCCCATTTTTTGTTTTATTTCAAATCACACACAGATAGAATCTGCAAACTGCTTCAGATCAAACAGGTCTGATTGTGTGTAAATACATATGTCCTTTTTAATTTTTATTATTAATGGTTGCTTCAGTTTTGCATCAGTGCATGGTTAAAAGCAATACACAGCTATTTCATGACTTCATATCTCCAAATGAATTATTTCTCCTCTTTTTTTGTTTGTTTGTTTGTGCAGTCAGCTGAAGAAATGTTAACATCTCACTCTAAATCTCTCAGTGGAGTCTCTGTTCCCTTCTCTGATATAACAGATGGGTTACTGCTTGTTATAATTATTAACATTGTGGTGTGGGCTAGGGCTAGGGTGGGCAAGATTTACTATTTCTTTGGGCTGGGGAGGGGCCAGTCGTTAGGGTATGGAATGTTAACTCAAGTGGTGACTGACTGTTTCCGTAATACCAGGTCGTTGTGGCTGCACGCTCTAGTAATTGAGGCTGTGTACTTCACCGAGCTTGTGGTAGAGCCTAGGGCAAACCGCTGTCCCAAGAGAATGCTGGGATAGATAGAGTTAGCCAATACGAGTCTGAACGTGGTGATTTTGCTGGTTGTTTTAGCTCCAGATGTTGGCATGCTTAGTTTTTAATGTGATTAATAAATGTGGCGCCATATCCCTCCCCACGCCTGAACCCTGTCTTTCCTACCTCCTTCCCACCCTCGTTCTTTTTGAAAAACTTAAGAAACAGTAATGAAAACCTTGGTGTTTCAAACTGCAATTTGTTCTCATGTTTTATAAAAGTCTTTAGATTTGCTGCTGGTAAGAGTGAAAGTTGAAAAAATGGTTTCTCAGCCTGAAATTTCTATGCACTTTGAAATCTAGAATAGAAATAAATACATCTGAATTTTTTTCTCTTACATTTTATAATATATTTTGTTGAATAACTAAAGCAGAAGCAGAAATACTTCCGAGTAAGAATGTGTGCACATGTGTGTGTGTGTGTGTGTGTGAGAGAGAGAGAGAGAAAGAAAAAGGGGGGAATACATTCATGATACATAATTAATTTTTCTACTTTTGGAGTAGTCATTAGTGAATTACCAAGTTAGTTTAGTAGGATATTGTTTATCTGTCCTAAAATAGTCCTCCTTTTAAAGGTATCTCTGTAATGCCATTATTATAAAGTAATTAGGAGAATAATCATGTTGAAGTCCTCTGCTTTAAAAAAAAACTATTAATGTGTTTTTTCTTAATGCTGATATTCTTCTCGAGCCTTTTGTTTTCAATAAAATGTTTGCAACCCTGTTCTGTTTTCTTCAACTTGAAAAGCAGAGAACTTCATCAAATTTAAACTTCAAAGTCAGAGTTCAGTTATAAAAGAAGGAACCGCTACAGATAGAGTCTCTCCATCTCCTTCTGGATTGAAAGGAAGATTCTTTTCCATAGTTTGATCTATTTGAATTGTTTTGGTTAGCAATAACATTACTCCTAAACCACTGAGGTTCTGATGGCTTCCTGTAGGCCTAGGAAAATGCGGGGAAATTGGTTCTCTCAGCAGCCTCGCTTAGAACCTCTTTTTTCCAGGATGAGTAGAATACAGCTCAAAGCTGTGATAGGATAGAATACTCAAAGATTGTACCTCCAGTACTTCACTCAGATTTCCTAAGGGTCAGGTGTCAAGACTACCCTTGGCTGAGTACTTTTGAACCTCAGTATCCCTTTGCAAGAATTTATACCTCTGCCATATGGCATAAGACTTCAGTTTTTAATTGTTTGACTTAGGTAAACATGAATTGGGCTTTCACTGTTTTTATTGCCTTAACTTTTAAAATTTTTAAATGTTACTTTGATGTTTGGAGTAATACTGAAGAGTATAATACTGAATTACCCTTGTTTGCAAAGAAGTTTTACTAAATAGCCCTGCTATAACTTTACACTAGCAAACAAATTATAAATGAATAGAACCATCTCTAGTTATAATGAAAAATTACTAGGGTTTATTTTAGTGTTAAAATTCCAACTGTAATTAACATTTGCTCTGTTTAACAAATGCTTTTACTGCTTCATTTCCTGTTTTAGATGCTTTTTAAAAAAGAAATAAGATAAAGACATACTTTAGTGAATTAAATTATGTTGTGGCCAGGATGTATGGCTTTGCCCAGATCTATCTAGCCTGTCCATTTCCATAGACCTGGCTAGAATTTCAAGGAACCATGTTGACCAGAAACGGCCCCCAAGGGTGCTTTTCTGCCATGTTCCCATTCCATTACTATTTCACTGTCAGTGTTTGGTAATATTAATTAGAGTCTTCATAGATCTGTAGAATAATTTGTAATTAAGAAGGAAATGTTTACTTTCTAAGTCACTCACTTGAAAAACAAAGGAAGAATAATGTAGAATCACTGAAAGCCAGTCAGGGATTTTTTAAAGTATATTTGAAACCATCCTGACTTCAAGCAGCGTAAACTTGAAGAGCAGGAATAAGTGTCCTCTCACAGTGCAGTTTCTTCGTTTAGAGAAAGCACAAATTATATCAGAAAGAAGCAAAAGCCTACAGAAGCTCATAAGAAATTATAGGTATTTCTAAAATAAGGTGTAACAGAAACAAAAGAAGCAAGCTAGGACCTGCCATGGAAGTAAGATGGCTAAGAAGAACAGGGGTCCCATTATCTCAATCCCAAGAAATGATGCAGAAGTAAATTCAAAATTTCTTTTGTAGATTTAGAAAAAAATAAAAAATTTGAAAAACTAGAAAGTAGAAAGCACAGGGCAAAAACCTTCAGATATTTATGAGAAATGGGCACATTTTATCCACAGAAATAAAATGTTCTTGCTGTTGTTCACTGCTGAACTCATGTTCAGTTGGGTCAATTGAACTTAGTTGGTTTTGATAGTGAAAGGCCATAATAAAAATTTGCATTTGAATTAGGTTTAGGTAAAATAGATGAATTCTAGAAGGGTAAAGAAACATAATAAAAAGTAGAGTTTGCCACTTTTAAAAATATCCTGTCTCATGTGGCAAGCATTTGTTGTTGTGATTGTCTCTGAACTACTTTCTGAAAGAGTACATGGTTCACCTTGATAGTGAAAACCTTTTGTATATTTGGGTTGTCTAAACTGAGGTGAAATAGAAGGATGTGATGGTTTTCATGGTTAGAAATTCTTTAGGACTGAGATATTTGGACCATTGGAAGAAAAGCTCAAAGTCTGCTGTAAGATTAGTATGTAAGAATCTCAAAACCTTTTAGGGAAGGGAAATGCAGTTTAAATGCTAGAAGCAGGGTTCCTGATCTCTTTGAATCCAGCCAAAGAATCCTCAGAAATTTGTAACCAATTTGCTCAAGTATGAAGTGTAGATCTGCGTTGGCAGACTTTCTGTGAAGGGCCAAGTGGTAAATATTTTTGGCTTCGTAGGACATTGGTCTCTGTCACAAGTACTTTCAAAAACAGGTGGCAAGCTGCATTGGCTCACAGGCCAAAGTTTGCTGACCCCTGATCTACATTGTTTTTCCTTCTAAGTATGACCTGATTATTTTAGCTTCTTGGCAGACATGCTAGGCCGGATGGAGCAGAAGTTTCTGTTATACGCTGTAGTCTGTTACTAATGAATCAATCCAAGAACAAATTAGAGAATCTGAAGTCAGCACATGTAGATTTAATGTGTTTCAAATTTACATTTCTTGTCAGTCAGAGTTCTCCCAATTTGCTGTAAATGTTTTCACTTTTGAAAGTTCCAACAAAGTCTGTGAAGTAAGACAGATCCAAAATGGTATCTTCATTTCTTATATTTAAGAGCTACTACCAAAGTTTATTTTTAATACTATCACAAATTGGAAAGCAAATCCTTGCATATCATAGAGCTTAATTTTTTATTGGAGGAATAATAACATGCAGACTGATGCAGTTTGAAACATTTTCTTCCCATGTGTGTGTCTTATGTTTGTGTCAGTCCCTGCGTCTATGTGTATGTACGTCTGTGTGTGGGTGGGTGTGTGTTTTTCTGTACACCTGGGGGGAGAGGTATCTGTAAAGTCAGTTCTCTTCTCTCCTGTAGGGTGGATATGCAGCCTACAGATATGCACAGCCTGCTACTGCAACCGCAGCCACCGCTGCTGCAGCCGCTGCCGCAGCTTACAGCGACGGGTATGTACAGAGACAGAGGTGAGCTTTGGGATGCATGAGAGTTGTTCCATCCCAAAAGGTCACCCATTTTCCTCCCTTTACTGTTTCCACAGCAGCTCTTAGCACATTGGGCATCTTGCCAGCCTGGGCTTTCTGCAGACTTCTTGATGGCCTCTGTCATGCCTAAAGCGCAAGGCACTGACTCTATCCTCCGCTCCCTCTTTCTTGTTCTCATCTCTGATTTGGCTTTGACTCCAGTCTCTCTTCCTCATCTCGAACTCCTTTCTTTTCCATTTTATGGAAATACTTAAGAATTTTTCAGTTATTGCATTTGGGAGTAGAAATAGAAAGGTTTTTTTCTATTCCTCATAATTCTAGTTTCTTCGTGATAATCCAAGACTAAAGTGACTTACAAGTCTTTAGCACAGTAGTCCCTTTAATTTTTTTAGATCACACACTTTTCTTTATCTGTCTGATTGTGTTTCTTCTTTCCAGTTACGGCAGGGTGTACACAGCCGACCCCTACCATGCCCTTGCCCCTGCCGCTAGCTATGGAGTTGGCGCTGTGGTAAGTATATACACCATTGTTTTATAAAACCATTTTATTCCTTCTTTTACCCATGGACTACAAAACAGAGGTAGTAAATTCAGCCTTTTGTCCACTGTCAGGGTATTAAAGCCACACAGATCTACCTGGAGTTTCATGTCACCCTCTTTATTTGTGTATTATTATAATGTGAGCCACATGGCCTGGTTAAGGGCAGCAGAAAGGAATGATCAGTGACAGTGTGCCCCAAGTATTGGCATCATTTGTTAGAGAAATAGGAGAACTGGTGAATGGTTTCTGTTGGTTCAAATGTTGAGTGCATACCTGTGGCATAGTTTCATTGATAGGTGTTGGCAAAGGAGCATGGAGCATAAGGCTCTCTAGTTTTCACAGTAAGCTTTTCAAAAACTGAAGTTTAAAATACAAATCTAAAAGTTGTCTCTGCTATTCCTAAACCTTCTGATAGGTAATACTAGAAATTGCCAAGTGAATGCTTTGTGAGCATATTTTATTGATTATTATCAATTATTGATTATGGATAACAATTGTGGCAAAATATGGTGTTTTTGAGAGAGGTATCGAAGAAGTCCATAGAAGTAGCATAATTTTTTCTGACCAACATCCTGACTGCAGTATTATTATGTTGGCTTGGGTGCCTCCAGTTTCAGTGATTAGAGCTCACAGGCTGCAACAAAGACAAGCCGTTCCACAGTGACACTTCCGCATGCCAGGCTTGCTCTCTAATCCAGAATGCAACTGGGCAACTACCTCTGAACATGGGCAAAGTTGTTCCAAAAGGAGACAGAACAAAGTGTAAAATGTAAGAACTGCAGGAATATGAGAAAGTTGCTTCTCACACCAGATTTCTACTGATGAAGATTTGTGGAAGGAAGTCATAGGGGGGTCCTGAGTGAATATATGTTTATAAGTGAAGTAGAGCATTACATTATAAAGGCAGTGGTGGAAGTTCCTGAGATTTTCTTTCATCCTAAAATAATATAAATCCTATGCTAAAAGAATGGCCTGAGAATGATACATTCCTGGGAAACTTCTAATTGAAAGAGATAAGCCGTTAGATAAAGTCATATATATATATAAATGTGAATGTGTCAAGAAATAGCCTAGTTGGTGTGCTTTGTAGATGATAGAGGAAATAGACTTTATTAAAGACTGAATCAGGTTTAGATGCAGCACCACCTTAAACATGGGCTGTGACTACACATGGCAGAGATCATGTCAGAAGTAACGTGCACTGCCTATGAGTCATATGTGAGGAGGAGAAACTGATGATCTGTTTTCCATCAGGATTATAAGGATGTGTGAAAGTAAACAGAAACCTGCACTTTTAAAAATCAAACTCTTCCCAGAACTAGTTTTCAACTGTGTACTGTAAATCATGTAAGTCATGAAATAAAATGTCATCATACTCTCCTTGAGAATATCAGGTCAGCAATAAATGTGTTGGGCCCTGGTTGGAGCACCTTAGAGGCAGAAGTTAGTGTCCTGACTTCACCGCACAAGGCAATGCTTGATGAGTTGCTTTGAGGCTTCAAAGGAGGCTGTGTTTCCAGATCCCTTCTCTGGACAGTTTTTTTCACTTTAAATGGTTCTCTCATCAACCTTTTAATTATTGTTGTTTTTGATTACTGCAGGCGAGTTTATACCGAGGTGGCTACAGCCGATTTGCCCCCTACTGAAGTGACGTGAGACCCCTGCAAATGGGACAGCCCCCCAGTTCATGAGGCCTGGCTATTGCAATATTTACTAGTAGAGGAACTCTATAGCAAGATGAAGAGGAAAAACAAACAAAAAAAAACACAAAAAAAAGAAAGAATACTTTTTTATACCTCACTATGTTCTTTGAATATGTATTTTTCCTTTAAATTTCTGCCTTTAATTCTTTTGTTCCAAAGATTGTGCATTTTTTTCTTTTTTCTTTTTTTTTTTTTAACTGTGGTAAAAAAAAAAAAATGCATTTCCATGTCTGTATGTCCATGCTTAGCTTATTCTATCAATCACGGAAGAGGCAGGCAAGGAGGAAGGAGAGACATTAGGAGCTGATAAATGCATCTGATCAAAAATCAGCAGACAGAATTACCAAAGTGTATCTGGTGCTGAATGGCTGGGGGACAAGCAGAAGTGGAAGAGATCTTTCTGCAACAGGATATTCTTCTAGTCTTCTGAGTTTCTGGTCTTTGACAGGCAATTCTGGTTGGCTGTGGCTGGAATCCACGTGCTGTTAGATAGGAATTTGTGCTTATAAAGCAGGAGAATTAAAAAGATGCTTTCCTCTCCTCTTCCCTCCTGTCTTCTCCATTCTTTTTACAATCATCTTACATGAACAGCCTGAGACAGTTGACATAGTTTTTGGAATTATAGTATTGATATTTCCAAACGTGCTCTCAGACTGTGGATAATAAACACCTCATTAGGAAACCAATCTCAGAATGAACTCTGGAGTATGAAAAAGATCATTTATTTTTGTTCCTGTAACCTAGCATTCCTTCTGGGCTTCTTCTCCTTTAATTGAATCACAGCTTAGCTCATCTATTCTTTTACTAATACCCTGCTCTCATGTCCAGAAGATTCAGGAATTTAGGACCCAGGGACAGAGAAATGAATAAGCCAGTGACAAGATTTCCCCCAGATGTCTGGGCACAGCTTGAGGATTAGAAGTACAAATTGTTCACAGCCGTTAAAGAGGGTGTGGAAGAGAAAAGGAATATCAGAAGATCTGATATTTCTTACTTTTTTTTGCCTCAGAAAGTACAAAGTTTAAAAATAGAATAAAGAATCAGCTGGGGAAAGGTGGAGTACCAGGTCCTAGGTCAGTGGTCCCTGGAAGTTTTGGTGATTAGGACATGTAAGGGCAGGCAGAGGCACTTTGTACTTGCTCCAAAGCCATAGGAATTTTCATCTTCCAGAGCCTTTATGAGTCACTTCTCTATCCACAGTCTTGAGCCCTGTGGCTATCCCGCCAAGCTTCTCACTGTCCTCCAAAGACGCGTGGCTGAGCACCTGGACCACTTTGTATACATTAACACTACAGGACATAAAATGTGGACCCCCCCGAGATTGCTGCCCTCCTATGTTGGAATGAGGGTCTGAAATGGCAAGGGTCTTCTGTATTGCCAGAAAGAGTCATGCAGTGGCAGCGGCAGTGAGTCACTACCATTGCTGTCTGGCTGTAATTTTTTATATTACTAAGGTAGGAGAGAAAGTGTTTCTCTTCTAGCTATTAGATATAACTGATAAAAGCAAGTGTCCTACAGCATTTCCAAAATGAAGGCATTAGGAAATAGAAAAGCACGGTCTTTCTGGCTCCCTGGTCTATTCACATTGGTACTAGAGTGACCTTTCACCCAAGGGATAGCTGCTAAAGGGAGCAATTCAGAGACATGGAGCTTCTAGTTTGTTATGGGTTTACTTTTGGTTTGTTTTTTAACTCCTGCCTCCACACATGTTCTTGACTGATAACTGACTCATGTTCCTGAATTAAAATGACTGACCTATAACAGCATCAAGCATTCTTTGGAAACAGAGTGATATATCTGAGAGGGCATTGGCCTGTCGTGTATAATACATATCCTTTCCCCCTTAAGAATCCTGTTTCGCCTCATAAGTGGGAGAGAGGCTGTGCCTGAAACTAGGGGCGACGTCAAGGAAGCTAGAGGCCTCGATGCAATTATTACTGATTCTGGGGAGGAATACAGAGAATAAGGGGACACCAACTGCCCAGTCCATTGGCCATTTTTAAGGGTCTCCTTACCCCAAGCCAAAGTTTGGTTTGTTGCTGTTAAGACGATTTTTGTTATATGTATATAAATATTTTAGTTAGAGGAGGGGGGGAATGGGATGCAGGGCTTTCACAGTTCTAGGGAATGGGGGCAGGGAGGATTTTGCTTTTGCTTTTGCTTTGAGGGAGAACTTTAGCTGACTAAAAGGACAGAAATTTGGGGTCATGATCAAAAAGGGACCATTCCCAAAAGATGGCAAGCCACTTACTCAGTGGAGACTAGGCCAGATTCTAAATGGTTCTATCCATAGCAGGGGAGAGTAGGAGAATGAGTTTAAGAATTTTTCTCTTCTTTTTCGCTAGAAAGAGGTAAGGATAATGGGAAAGGTAGAGAAGGCAGCTCCCACAGACCTTTTAAGAGAGGTGGAATCTTGAGCTCGAGGCACCTTTAGTGCATCTCAGTTCAGCTGGTTCTGGCTGAGGCCTCCGAAGGCAAGCACTGTGCTTTCCAGTGGTTTCTGCTGCATTTCCAGGGATGGTGTTTAACACCGCTTCCTCCAGCTCCCTTTTCTAAGACTAAATACAGTTCTGCTTTTTATAAAAGGGTCTTCGGTTTTCAGTGTCAACACTGAGAATTGAGGCTCTTATAAGCACCTAGACTTCACAGTATCAAGCTCCTGGTCACCTTTTGAATTTTGAGACTCCATACAGTCAACTTCATCAGAGGCAGGTTCCTCAAAGCAGCAGTGCTTCTCTGTTCCTGACTCTGGTTCTCACTGTATTAAGAAAGAGAGTCAGAAGAATCTGGCATTTCGTGAGTTTGTTAGTGGATGCTGGCTGATAATTCCAGAAAACTTACTGATACTGAATCACAGTACGTGCATGATTCTTTTCAGCTTTACTGTAGTTCATGACCTGGACTTTCTATACTCTTGGAAGCTGGGCTCCTAAAGGAGGCCTCTAGTGAAAACTTGTATCTTCACGTCCCTCTTTTAGCCCAGAGAGCTGCCCATAGGCATTTTCCAGAATTCCTTGTGTCACTTAGTTCAATTTCCATTAACTCAAATCAGCCATTGTGATTCACCATTTGTCAGGCTCTCAGGTTTAACAAAACCATTCACCATCATCCTCCAATAGCCACAGTCTGAATTGAGCCAACTATTTTTTTCCCTTGAGGAAGAAGTGGACTGGGGCACAACTCTTAGTTTGAGGGGAGCTAGTGGAAATCTAGCCAATAGAAATCACCAATAGCAGCTTTTCCTCAAATGTGTGACTCCTCAGGGGCTGAACTGCACTTAGTTAGAATTATGCTTTACTAGAGAACAAGCAGATCAGTGGGTTAGTCACTACCATCCTGTAACTAGTTATATAGCTTCCAGACATGAGGGAGACATCACACAGGGATGGAAGCAACCCCAAGGATATGCAAGAAGGGCATGATGAACACCCTCCCCTCTGGCAGGAGAACAAGGCCAACCAAGGGACAGACTGGAAAGCACTTAGATGTTTAAGGAGGGAAAAGGGGAAACTTTGATGAGCTTTCAGCCAGTTCTCTGCTGCTTGCAACCCTCTAGCACAGTAACATTTGCGGAATTGCAGATTTTTCCCCCAGATACTAGGAGGAAAGGGACTTTGGGTGGGGTGGGGAAGGGGTTGTGGTGTTTTAAAAGCATAAGTTACCTGTTTGCACTGTTTTAAGATAGGAAAAAAATAGTGGGCAAGGTGAACATCAGACGTAAATTTGTGTGTGTGTGTGTGTTTTTTTTTTGTCATGCTCTTGAAAATGTTTGACCATTTGTAGTATACACAGTGAAACTTGATTCTCTGTTGCATAAAACACTTATTTTTTTGGAAATGTTGCTGTCCAAAAGCCTCTTCCCTCCCTTTGCTTTTCCTACGTACTTCCTTCATACTTGCTTTACTGATCAGCCAGGCAATAGCCATCCAATAGCTAGAGCATGAAACAGGGCCCTTTCCAAGTCGGCTCTGGGTGTCCTGAGCCAGCGTGTGCCCTCTGGTTTAATGAGAGCAGTAGAGTCCCTGGCACCTTTCTTTGCAAATAAGTCTTACAGACCGGACTGCAGCAAATAATCAGATTCCTCAATCAGATGCACTAGGAGTGAGGAGCCCAGGAATGGAGGGGATTCCTGAAGTTTTGCAGTTGGCTGTAGTAGCTGAGTTCTTATCCGTGTTACCGAAACTGTAGCCAGTTACAGTTTACTCAGGAAAACGGTAGATCAATTCAGCCATGGTAGTGCTGGTTGGCAGGGACTGGTAACGGAGAGAACTGCTCATCAGCCAAAACTCAAGCCTTGCCTTTTAGGAGGCCACCAGCAGAGGGACTTGGTCCTCCTTGTCTGGTAGTTGTGTACATGCTGGTGACATGGGGACTCCACTCACACTGGCGAGCAAGAAGGGAACAGTGATTCTCTTTTCTCTCCCCACCCCCTGCCCTTTGTTACCAACTCCAGTTTCCCAGGGGGTACATGAGTTTTTGAATTTTTAAACAACGTTTTTTGGTTTGGTTTTTCTGGGGACTGATAAGTGCTTTAAGCAATGTCTATACCCCATCAAGAGTCCCAGCTTAGTCATTTTTTTGTGTGTTTCTGTTCACAGTATTTGTGTGCTTGTTTCGGCAGCTCATTTTGGCTGTATTATATATCGAGTGATGAATTGATTCTCTTTTTTTCTCTAAGGGATATGAATTGTTTTTCTTGTGTTATATTCTGCTTGTGAATAGCTGGAGCAAACCTGGGGCTAACACACGTAAGCTAGGGCTGCAAAGCGAGAAGAGAGCTGGTGGACTGTACTTGTCCCTGACAGGCTGACCTACCTGAGTCTCTGTGCTTTTCAGTCCAAATCTTTGCAAGGCTCAAAATGCCACAGAACCTCTCCTCTTCTCCCCACTCCCCATGGCAGGGACCGTACCATCCCTACATGCAACATGCTGTTCCTCAGCCCCTCCCATTGCCATGGCAAAACAGGTACCTTTGGGGCATGGGGCATTACATGGGATGCTTATGTAATCGACCACCTAGCCTTCTCTCTCCCCTCCCAACCTCCGCCCAAATCACTTCCTAGGACACCCGAGCTGCTTGCCCAGGGTCCTGTTTCCCTGCTAACTCCAGAGAAGCACCCCAGGGCTTTGTGACAGTCTCGAATTCCCTTCCCTTCTCGTTAAGAATCATATTGTATAGTAGCTTTCAGACCATACAGTATTCATTGGGTTACTCCTATTATTATCAAGTAGCTGGAATTGTGAAGGTCGGAGTAGTTAGATCTTTAGCTTTTATTCCTTATTTTTTTGTATTACTCTCCATGTGTATAAATTATTGATCATGTTGCTGGCTTTTATAAACTCTAAGCGAAGGAGGAGCACTGCCTCAGCCTTTGCATATGGTAATGAAGCACTGTTTTTAAATAAAAGAGAGAAACACCATTCTTTCGGCCTGTGTGTATCGATCTTGTTTCGTTGCCTCTGCCTGATGCTCCAGATACAACTTGGATTTGACTTCTTAAGACCACGGAAAAAACGAGAAGGAAAACTGCTGGGTGTCCTAAGGTGAGACGTTCTCAATGGTGATCGGCCAGAAGGTGAGCGAGGCCAGCAGCAGGGCTTGTGTCAGCTGCTCTCCGCTCCCCCAGCCACTGGCCTCCAGTCTGTCCGAAGCTGATTTAGTGCTTCTACTTCTGAAATCTTTCAGCTTCGCTGCCTCACCGTCCACCCTCCCCTAGACTCAGCTGCTGCCTTTATTGTACCTCAGAGACTGTCCTTGCCAGGGGCTGTGGCACCACTTGACCTTATCCAGGTGTCATTTCCCTGCCTTGCCACTTCTGTCGTTGCTGCCCTTGGCTCTCCTGCTGCCACCCAGGGTCCCTTGCTTTTTCTTCAGCCGTAGAAAATACGTCTTGCCTAGCCCTTTCCTTCCTTTTTCTTTTTTTTTACCCCTTAAGACAGGGTCTCACTGCATTGCCCAGGCTGGAGTGCAGTGGTATGATCACAGCTCACTGTAGCCTCAAACTCCTGGACTCAAGTGATCCTCCCACCTCAGCCTCCCAGGTATGATCACAGCTCACTGTAGCCTCAAACTCCTGGACTCAAGCGATCCTCCCACCTCAGCCTCCCAAGAAGCTGGAACTACAGGCATGCGCCACCACACCCGACTGTTCTTTAAATTTTTTGTAGACATGGGGCTTTACTATGTTGCCCAGGCTGGTCTCAAACTCCTGGCCTCAAGTGATCCTTCCACCTCAGCCTCCCAAAGTGCTGGCGTTAGAGGCGTGAACCACCCTCCTGACCTCTTTCCTTTCTTACCTGTGCTTTCCCCCCATCCCTTGCTGCATTTGGTTTCTCAGCCAATAATTCCCAAATCCCTGAAATTCTCCATAATCCATAAATCTCTAACTCCCTTCACTCCACCATAGGAGATCATCATGCTTCCTATTTCACAGAGAATATGAAGGCTGTCAGACACTCTTCCCTGCATGAATGTTTGCTACCAGATCTATAAACCTACTTGGATTTCACCCAGGGTGGCTTTCCCCTTCTCTCTCGTTCTAGTAGGGGCATTCTTCACATCACTGTGAAGCCCGCACCTGTGATCTGCATCCCAGCCTTTCCCACCTGCTCAGTGCAGCGCTCAGTTTCCTCCCTTGCCTGGTTAACCTCTTCCTCTCAATAGTCCCTTTGGCACTTAAGCATACTTAAATCTTAAAAAGTTAAAAAGAAAAATGGAAAATCTCATTATTCCTTGAACTTTATTTATTTATTTGCTTATTTATTTTTGAGACAAGGTCTCACTTTGTCACCTAGGCTCCAGTGCAGGGGTGCCATCTTGACTCATTGCAACCTCCACCTCCCAGTTTCAAGCAATTCTCCTGCCTCAGCCTCCCGAGTAGCCAGGATTATAGGCATGCGCCACCAAGCCTGGCTAATTTTTGTATTTTTAGTAGAGACAGGGTTTCATCCTGTTGGTCAGGCTGGCCTCAAACTCCTGACCTCAAGGACTCACCTGCCTTGGCCTCCCAAAGTGCTGGAATTAGAGGCGTGAGCCACCCACCCAGCCCTAAGGTACGTCTTTTGTGGCAAACTTCTGGAATCCGTTTCTGCTGGCTGACTCCACTTACTTGCTCTTCACCTTGCGGCTGCCTGCTTCTACCTCCACTACCTGGAAGCAGCCCCTGAGGATGATGGGTAACAGACGCTCCTCAGTCCACTCAGTTGACCGTCTAGTGTTCCCAAGGCTCTTTCCCTTGTGTGTTGGACTGTGACAGGCCAAAGTGGGCAAGTACCTCACCACCACTGCCCACTCCAAGCTGGCATGTCCTTGCCCGGTCTCATCTCATCCCCTAAACTGGTCTCCTTGCCTCTACCTTCCCTCCAACAGCACTCCATCGCCAAAGCTTGTTCTCTCAACAGCGTGTTCAAATTGTGACGTGCTTTTGTGCAAACTTCCTTTGGCGTCCCATCCCATAGCCAGTTCCAAGTCCTTATTTTGGTCTACAAGGCCCTGTACAATGCGTTCCCCCGGTAGTTTATTTGGTGTCTGTCTTTCTGTACTAAAATATAAGCATCTAGAGGTCAAAAACTTTGTTCTGTTGGCTGCTGTATCGCCAGAGCCTGGCACATAGTAAGCATTCGGTATGTTTGTTGAGTGACTGCTTTCCATGTTGGATGTCAGTGATGCTGTTTTCAGCCCTGCCTTTTTCCACATTGCCACCCCTAGTAACAACAGTGGACGTGTGCAGAGCGCTGTTGGTGGCACTTGCCTATTTTCGCTTCTTTCATCGTCTCAGCAGCTCTGTGAGGCTGGTGCCCCCTGAGGCACTCCTCTCTGCGGCTCTTGCTCCTGTGCTTCCTGCTGGGTTTGACAAGCATGCAAAGCCTGAATTGTCCCTTCCCCAGGCCATTTCTGGGGGTTGTGTTTGCAGAAAGGAAACTTGTATCCTCCCTAGGACAAAGCAAGCTTGCTACTATGTGTTATAAAAGGTGGATCCCCTAAGCTCAGTGCTCCTCAACTGCAGTGCACACCTGCTGCCTGCAGGCCTGTGGGACTACGGGGTTCATAGAACTGTTCCATATGCTGCTGCTCATGCTGCCTGCGTCACGTGAGTAATAAAGTCCTTTGCCTCTCACCAAGTCTTGTGTCTTCCACCAATATCCATGAAACAGTAACAGGCTAATGCATCAGTTAGTTTCTAAGGAGGGAGAAACCAAAGCCCATACCTGACAATTCTGTACATGTCTCTTCCCGCCGCCAGACTGAGCTTCCAGAGGGCAAAGGACCAGATTAATCATGTCCAGCTTCCCAACGCCTCACTGAGG
This sequence comes from Cheracebus regulus, assembly GCA_963574635.1. NCBI lineage: Eukaryota > Metazoa > Chordata > Mammalia > Primates > Pitheciidae > Cheracebus > Cheracebus regulus. The sequence continues at coordinate 34,745 of CAUYQU010079011.1, forward strand.
CACCTGCTAGAGCTCCCGTCATATAAACCACACTGATAGTTCCACAAAGAGGCACAGATTCAGACACACAGGCAGGGATATGATAAGCCCAAGCAGAGTGTGCCTCTGAGAATGAAACCACACATAGTTCCCCAAGACTTTATTTAAAACACAGGATGAATTTACAAAAATGTTCAGATGAGTCAAAAGATGGCCCTGGCCTCAGTTCTATTTCTGGGCTTCTGTTGAGGACGAGGAGTGCTCAGAGAGTAGCCTCCCCTCCCAAGCAGCCAGTGGCCCCTGTGATGGCAACCAATGATGCATTTTTTTTGTTGTTGGAGGGGGGCGGATGTTGAAAAGAAAACTGGATTGCAAAGAGCAGCAGCCAAGTTTCTGTTTCTCCCTGAGCCATAGCAAGCTGTGTGCTCTCCGTCAAATCCTGCCCATCTGCCCCACAGCTTTCCCATCTGTAGGACATCAGGACAGATAAGCTATTCCATGGGGCCCTTCCCAAGGCGGAAGTGCTGATTCTGCATTGTTGATAACAGAACTTGTCTCTCCCGGTGGAAATCAAACCTAAATAAATGCTCAGTCCCAGGCATGGGGCTGATCCAATCGTGCACTCCCATCTGAGCACTCCACCTTCCTGTGGGAACACAGTTCTCGTAAAATGCCTGTGCATTCACCAAGTCCTATCAGAAACTGCACAGGAGCAATTGTGACCAAGTGGTCACAAAAGCTGGCACCACCCAGCAGTGTGTCAGGAAAATGGTGCCTCCATTTTGGAGACTACCCGACCCAGTTCTAGACCATATATTGGAGGTTCTCAATGAAGGAGTGAATCGGAACTCCATTTACACACACAGACTGCAAGCCCGAAGGTTCCAACTCATTCAGTCCAGGTGGGGTCTGAGCATCTGGATTTTGTGAAGAGGCCAAAGATGGTCCTAATGTGCACCCTGGCTGGAATCCACCACTACAGCATTTTTGTTCTTGTCATCTCAAAGGGTGCCAAGAGACAGAGAACAGAAAAAGCTTTTTATTTATTTAGAGACTAGGTTTTGTTTTTGTTGCCAGGCTGGAGTGCAATGGCACGATCTTGGCTCACTGCAACCTTCGCCTCCTGGGTTCAAGCGATTCTCCTGCCTCAGCCTCCCAAGTAGCTGGGATTACAGGTGTGTGCCACCACACCAGGCTAACTTTTTTTTTTTTAACTAGAGGAGAAGTTCCACCATGTTAGTCAGGCTAGTCTCAAACTCCTGACCTCAAGTGACTGGGATTACAAGTGTGAGCCACTGTTCCCAGCCGAATAGCTTGTTTTTAAAAAGGTTGGGATCGATGTCTCTATAAAGGTTCATCAGTGGTAACAAGTGTTCCCACGTGGTGCTGGATGGTGATCTACAGTAAGGGGAGAGGGTGTGGGGGAACTCTCTGTGCGTTCCACTCAAATTTACTCTAAAACATAAAGTCTATTCATTTTAAAGCCCGTTGATTTAAATACAGGGAAGAGGCAGCCAGGGTATGATGGAGTCAATGGAAATATTCAAGGATCGTGGTTCTGTGCCTCTCAGCGAGCTCCCTCTTCCGAGACACCTCAGATGAACTCCTGCTCCATCTCTGTGGAAGACTTCTGTTGTCTGCGGGCAAAATTCTAAACTTCTTCGCCAGGCATTGAAGGCATCTTCCCGTCCTGGCTCAAACCATCTGTTCGGGTTTAGAATCACGAAGGAATGAGGGGCCCTAACTGAAAGGGACCTCAGAGACCATCCCCACCAGATTGTAAGTCTCACAAGGGCAGACTTTTGTCTATTTGCCACAAGGATTTAGGACATGACCAAGGCCTGAAGGGCAGGGACCTACACACAGATCTGGCTTGAGGCAGGTGTGCATGCCCTGGTCTAGCCACCAGCCATTGAATTCCACCTTTTTTTTTTGAGATGGAGTCTCGCTCTGTTGCCCAGGCTGGAGTGCAGTGGCGTGATCTCAGCTCACTGCAACCTTCGCCTCCTGGGTTCAAGCCGTTCTCCTGCCTCAGCCTCCCGAGTAGCTCGGATTACAGGTGCCCGCCACCACCCCTGGCTAATTTTTGTATTTTTAGTAGAGACAGCGTTTCACCATGTTGGCCAGGCTGATCTCAAACTCCTGACCTCAAGTGATCTGCCCGCCTCGGCCTCCCAAAGTGCTGGGATTACAGGCGTGAGCCACCACACCTGGCCAGAAATCCCCTTTCTTTTGTCCCACATAGGCTGTCCTTTCACCCCATTTTCCCTCACGACTATTTCTCCAAACATTTCCGACATACTCCGGCCCCCATCGCCTCACTTGCCTCTGAGCTCTCCGCAGTATGACTTTACTCTTGCCATCTTTGGCTCTGTGCTGTGTTATTTTGAATTCTTTGAGGCCAGGACTTTTTTTGGATTCCGCTCTCTGTCTTCAGTACCAGAGCCCTGGAGCGGCCAGGCATCGCTCAGTGTCCGTGGGACCTGCCAGGCCTGCTGTGGGCGTCAGGACTAGGATGGATCAGAGCAGAGCCTCGTGTGGTTCTTACCACACCCTAGCATGAGTGTAGATCTGCTCGCTCTGCAGAAGGCAGCTCATGAACCTAGAAAAGGTGAGGGATGTGCCTGAGAAAGCACCTCTAGAGGGTCTATGCTCTGAGAATACCAAGAGCAGCTCGGTCGTAGAGACCCCCACCCAGGTGGCGCTGAAGGAATGAAGAAACAGACACAAAGATAGAACAGCAAAATCGGACTATCATCAGGGGGCTGACAGCCTTCGGAGCTGAGAGCCTCAGGGGTTGACAGCATTCCAGGCTGAGAGCCTTGAGCACACCCTGACCCACGTATTTATTCTCTCGGAACAGGTGATTATTATTAACAAACAGGTGTTCTGTGTTTTCTCATAGAACAAAAATAAACTAGGCAAACAGCTGGTGCCTGCTTACCAGTGATCAAAGGCAAACTAGTGTTCTCCACGAGGGAGCCACGGGGGCAGGGTCTCATATCCCGTGGAACTAGTTTCACTGGTGTATGATATACATGTATTGCCTACTACTACTTTAGAACACCCTGAGCAGTTGTCCGCTTGGGGGGCCAGCTCGGTTTTCCTTGCCGTCATTCTCAGCAAACACTCAGCATGGGAAAGCCGTATCCTTTTAGGATGTAAAGCATGTGCTCCAGAGCCCAGCTGTCTAAACTCGAAATCTGGCTCTGCCATTTTCTAGATGTGTGTCCTTGCAGGAGTTGCTTAGCATGCCTCAGCGTTTCCATCTGTCAAATGGAGACAGTATTAGTCTCTACTTGAGAGGGCTGATGTAAGGATTTTAAAAGTCCATATATGTAAAATGCTTAGAAATACATGGCACATAGTATTCACCCAGTAAATGTTTTATTATTGTTATTAATTGTGTGATCCACAGGGATGAGCCAAGCGCTCTGGACAACTGTCCAAGGCTCCAAAGACAGGGCAATGACACGGGCTCTGAGCCTTACGTCCCAACATCCCCTTGACCTCCCAGTTCTAATTGGTCATGTCCTATCATAGGCCCCAGTTAATGAAAACCTGTTGAATGAACAATGAATGAATGAATTTTTGAGCCTTCACATCTTCGGCAAAGGCTTACATGTCCCTTTCCCAGGTTTCAGGCTGTGACCCTGATACCCTGTCTTCCATTAAAGATCCATCTTGAAATTCTCCCTTATTTTTTGGTAGCAGTTTTCTTGTTTCCATTTTTACATCTAGGAATTTAATTTCTCTACATAGAAGCATCTAGAAAATGGAAACTATTTTTCAAATAAAAATCCTTTCCCAACTCATCTGGAGTGTCATTTTTATCACACAATGCCACATTCACGTCATTCAACATGTATTTCCGGCACACCTGCTATGTGCCAAGCACTGCCGGGCACTGGGGATACTAGTATGGACAAGAGCAACACAGTGGCTCAGCTGTCGCCACCCAGACTGATAAACTGGCTCATCTGGTCTTGTGGCCTCTACCTAGGAACAGTTTCAGCACAAGAAGGTGACTTTGACTTCCTATGATTTCATCTCCAATCCAAGCAATCAGCCCTCCTCACTTCCTGGACCCTTGTCCACCAAATTATTCTTCCCTGCCAGAGCCTGCAGGCCACAGGAGAGACAGACTGGGGACACGACCCCCTCCAAACACACAAATATGCGATTTCAAGAATTTACAGTCAGTGCCTTGAGAGAAGCGAAGGGATACTGGGAAAAGAGAGGGCACCTGGTTAATGTCAGGGGTGTGGGGCAAGTCCTCTCTCTGAAGAAAGGACAGGTGTAGTTATGTATTGACGTGCCCATTTGTTTAACATCTCTTGCTCCCCACCCCCATAGTAAGCTTTTTGAAGAGCAAGACCACATCTGTGTTACTCACTGCCTTCCTCCCTTCCAGTTTAACAACATGGGATCCAGCTCCTGCTCCAGCTTCTTAGCAAGAGTCCTCAGTTCCTCTGCAGTCTCTGTCCTTGCCGCATCCTCGGGGTTCTTCCAGCTCTGCAGGAAGCTTCTCATACGTTGGTGATGGCAGCTGCGGCCCTCAGCCCCATCCCAGCTGCTGAGAGCACGAGACTGCCTCCTGCTGTCACAGGTGCTAGGGCCAAACCCAGGATGTTCATGACTCCAGAAACAGCCCCTGAAGAGCTGGCCAGCAGGCTGGTCTTGGTGAGCCACTTGTGAGTTGTGTCAGCTTGGTCCGCGAGGGTGTTAAGTTCTTTGATATTCTGTGCTGGCTCGAACTTGTGCAGATGAAAATAAGAGAGAAACAGCTCTTCCTCCTCCGACAGATTTCCATCTGGCGTGGGATCCTTGCCACACTGCAGCAGCTCTTCAAGCAGAATGTAGTACAGCATATCAGCCTCATCACTGTGGCCAGTTGACATCAAATTATTAATTTTCCAACTCTGGCACAGGTTCCCCAGTGAGGCTAAAAACATCTGGGTAATCTGAGTACTCAAATGCATGCAGGAGGCAGAGCCCTGGGAATCGAGGTACAAGGTCAAAACCACCTTTGCAACAATTCTACTGGGGGATCTTCTGGCAGGGAAAGGGGTCTGACCCGACTGACTTCATCTTGCTTCCAGCCTCCATGCTGTTCTTCTTCATTCCTGGGCATAGGCTGAACTAACTTTGGGAGAGACTTAGTTTATAGTTTAACTTTGAAACAAAGATGCTAACAGCCCTTTCCCGAAACAAACCCCAAACCCCGTTCTTGCCTAGGGACCAGACTGCCTTTATAGGACTACAAAATTAGCCACAAGATTAGAAATTAGGAGTTATTCACCCAGAGGCCACAAGATTCTAAACCTCCCCAATTGCTCCTAGAGATAACATCACTATTATAAACCCTAACATGAATGCTCCAGATATTTTTCAGACCTTGCACTCAATGGCTCACTATCGCCTCCCAGACTGATAAACTGGCTCATCTGATCTTGCGGCCTCTACCCAGGAACCAGCTTAGCACAAGACAGTGACTTCGACTTCCTCTGATTTCATCTCCAACCTGAGCAATCAGTACTCCTCACTCCCTGGACCCCTACCCGCCAAATGATCCTTTAAAAAGAACCCAGTCTAATTTTTAGAGAAAATGATTTGAGTAATAATAAGACTCCAGACTCCTGTTCAGCCAGCTCTGCGTGGATTAAACTCTTTATTGCTATTCCCCTGTCTTGATAAATCAACTCTATCTCGGCCAAGGGCAAAATAAACCCATTGGGTGGTTACAATGTAGGCAGCAGACAGACAGACAGAAGGTCCGCTCTGGCCTGGAGCCTGGGTAGAGGTGGCTATGTGTTATCAGTAGGAGCACAGTTTGAACTACCCCTATGCAGGCCCAGACTGGTGGCTTACTTTTCTATCCATCCATGAGCAGCTCTCTCCTAAATGTATGTGGACACTAGACCGGGCACAGTAGCTCATGCCTGTCATCCCAGCACTTTGGGAGGCCGAGGCAGGTGGATCACCTGAGATCAGGAGTTCAAGACCAGCCAGGCTAACATGGTGAAACCCTGTCTCTATCAAAAACACAAAAATTAGCCGGGCATGATGGTGCACACCTGTAGTCCCAGCTACTCAGGAGGCTGAGACGGGAGAATTGCTTGAACCCGGGAGGCAGAGGTTGTAGGGAGCCGAGATGACGCTATTGGACTGGAAGGTGGAGGTTGCCGTGAGATCAGAGATCATGACATTGCATCCCAGCCTGGGTAATAGAGCGAGACTCTGTTTCAAAAAAATAACAAATTTCCCGTATCTTCATCATATGCCGGAGTTTGAAATCTATATTATCCAGAGTGCACACACTGGCCGTGTGAGTCATGCTTGTGGCTGGAGAATCGGGCAGTTCCGCAGGAGCAGGTCATGTGATAATTCGCTTCTGCACAGTCATTTATCTTGCCAGACTCAAGATACCCACACATGATTCTATCATTGACATTCTAAGTGAATTCTTGAAAAGTTCCCATTCTTTGCTTATCTTTTCCCTCTACGGACAACATAATATGTGGGGAAGGGCTTTCCAGGTAGGCCTATTGGGGTCTGAATCCTGTATCGCTGGGCAGGGTTCTACCTCTAAGCCTCAGCTTCTCCATCTGTGAAATGGAGCTAACCCTACCCGCCTTCATGATACCTTATAATCCTCACTAATAACCTTCCATGTAAAAGTCCTGGGGTCTATGTAAGTGCTTTGCCATATTAGTTTTCTTCCAGCTTCTTTTTTTTTTTTTTTTTTTTTTTTTTTATACAGAGTCTCACTCTTGCTCTATCACCCAGGCTGGAGTGCAGTGGTGTGATCTTGGCTCACAGCAGCCTCAACCTCCAGAACTCAAGTGATCCTCCTGCCTTAGCCTCCTGGGTAGCTGGAACCACAGGCGTGCGCCACCACACTCAGCTGACTTTTGTATTTTTTTTCTGGTAGAGCTAGGGTTTCGCCATGCTGCCCAGGCTGATCTCGAACTCCTAGGCTCAAGCAATCCTCCACCTTGGCCTGCCCTAGTGCTGGATTTACAGGTGTGAGCCATTGCACCTGGCCAAGTTTCTCATTCTTGAAATGTAGGTTTTTACAGCCCCAAAGCAATTTTCATAACAAGCCTATTGTAAATTTAAGAATATGTGTTAAGCAAAACAATATAGTTTCCCATTACAAAATCAATAAGCAAGGTAACCGTCCTTGGGGTTGTGGGATGTCCATGAACGTTATAAAAAGATTTGGAAGGGCCATAAACAGTCTGGCTGGGGGCTTTGAAGAAGAAATTCTTGGAAGGCAATAGATTGTAAATTTGTCCCAGAGACCCAGGGCCCAACCCAAAAGTCCCATCCTCCTAACAGCCACTGTTTTTCCAGAGTCAAAGCCTGAAAAAGCTCATCAGCACCAAGACCCCGCTCTATGTCAGACAAAAATAAATCTTGCCCTGGGCCTTGCTCAGGCCAGGCCAGAAGGGCACGGGTGACTCAGAAAACTCCATTTATCCACCTCTACATCTAACACTATTAAGATCCCCGCACAAGCGTTTTGAGGAGCGCTCGGTCTGAGGAGCTCACTTCCCACTGCTCCCCTGCTGAAGTGAACTCACTTGTGTTTCTACGGCCTCTGTAACTGTTTTCTGAGAAGCTAAGAGGGCATCGTGTGCCTGTTTTCTCTGCAGTCTCCACATTTGTGGTCATCATGGAATGCAGGGGGAAAAGCCAGAAAGACCTGGAAGCTTTTCCTTAGGCTTTGAGAGATGGGCCCCACAGCCAATCCAATGCCAGACCCTCCAGGTTGAGGGCCAGGGGTTGTTCTCCATGACTGCTGGGCGGTGGATCATAGGAGCCCAACTGCTCTACCACGTGGCTGTTCCTGGGACACCTGTGAGCAGCCATACCGCAGTGGAAGGGCCCGTTGATGCTGCCACCCAGGGCCCAGTGGATGGTGAAGTGGCCTCCACGGTGTGCCTAGGATATGCACAGCAGATAATAGCAAGGTGGACTCCGGGGGCAGCCCGTGTGCAGCTGTGCTCACCAACCGGCTCCACCGCCTTGGCAGGGCCAAGCACCCAAGCAGAAGCTCGCTACAGCCAGACACGGGGCCACGCCGCTGGCTACGCAAGCCGCAAAGCTTCGGTTCTGGAAAGGGATGGTTGCTCATGCTCAGCTTTACAATGGAAAAAGATGCCTCGGCAATTTGTTTGAGGGCTAAATGAGTTCACACAGGTAAACTACGGTGTAATCGTGCGACGGCATCCGTCTGGTTTTGGTCGTGGTGGCTGTTTTATTGCTAATTCTGACCCTTTCTCCTGAGCCTTGCCTCGTCCACTGGGGTCTCACAGAAGGAAATCGCACCCTGGGAGCTTGCTCTGTGGGCACCATTCAGCCACCACGTGCTCACGTGTGCGTGACTCCATGTGGTGCAACGCCCTTCCTCACTTCCATCAGCTCGTTTTTATGGCTAAGAGATGGGGTCTCGCTCTGTTGCCCAGGCTGCAATGCAGTGATGAGATCATGGCAAGCCATCCTCCTCCCTCAGCCTCCCCTAAAGCTGGAACTGCAGGTGAGCACCACCATGCCCTCCATCAACTCTTCGTGCTACTCTAGGCCATGTGGCCTCACCTCCACTTCCTCCAACCTCAAACACGTGACCTCTCTGCCTGCAATCCAGTGCGCGCTGTAGTAAGAGGGAGCCTTTACCTCCTTAATTAGAATCTTCAAGCCCGGGCTGTCTCTAAGCTGCCGTTCTATAAATGAGCCAACAATGGCCTGGGCATATGGGCATATGGACACATGGGCTTGTTTATTTCTTCACTCCAGATTCACATCTGTTAGCTCCAAAGCCCACTCCTGCCAAATTGAAATGTGTACAAATCCAGTTATTTTAAAAATAGCCCCAACAATCAAACTGTTAGCCATTTAGAGCCTGCCCACTTTGCATGCCCTGTGAAACCTCACAGGACAGGTGTTACTTATGGATGGGCTGGAGCCTCGAAAGTCTAAGGTCCCCAAGCTGCCACCACCCTTGGGAGCGCTCTGACCCAGAGACCCTGGGAGACACCACTGGACGCATGAGCCCCTCTTCCCTCCCCTCCTCCAGGGCTCGCTTCCCTCCTCCCCTTCCCTTCTGCATGGTGCCCTCCTAGCCATGAACCTCTACAGCACAAATATTTCAAGTCATTTAATAAAATCCAAATAAAACTTCCATGAAGCTAGAAATACAAGCAGTAACTGTCACATCAAAGCCAACTATCAGAAACCAACAGCAAAATCATACTTTGTCAAAAATAAAATCAGATGCAATTTAAGAATTTTTAAGGTTTATTGTGCATGCAAAAGAATCATTTGTGAACCAGGAGACCTCGAATTGAACACAGTAAAAGGTGGCCCCGCAGTCACAGTGCAGCTTACGAAGCGTGAATGAGGAAGCGCGATCATCTCTAGCGTGCAAACGGAGCTGCACAAGCTTATTTGTATTGACTTCATGTTTTCAGGCTGGCAAGGAAGAAAAGCTTCATTTTTATGTGTGGTTAGAAACAGCATTTGAGGGGAAATCAGGATCAATTCAAGTTCAGGTACATGACCATGACTAGTTGGCCCATGGCTTTCTTTTTTTTTTTTTTTTTGAGACAGGATCTTTCTCTGTTGCCCAGGCTGGAGTGCAGTGGCGTGATCTCAGCTCACTGCAACCTCCGCCTCCTGGGTTCCAGTGAATCTCATGTCTCAGCCTCCCGAATAGCTGGAATTACAGGCGCACACCACCATGCAAGGCTAATTTTTAAATATTTTTTGTAGAGACGGGGTTTCACCATGTTGGCCAGGCTGGTCTCGAACTCCTGGGCTCAAGTGATCCGCCTGCCTTGGCCTCCCACAGTGATGGGCTTATAGATGTCAGCCACTGAACCAGGTCACCTATTTTCCTTTTTCTTTTTAACAGTGGCCCACTTTGGGTCATTCTCTCAGTCGGACTCATTGTGACCCACTGCTTAGCGCTACACTCGGCTTCCACATGTCTTTGCTCCACGGCCGTCTAAAGATCACGAAGCAGGATTTCAGTCGTTTTTTTGTTTTTTGTTTTGACAATTCTAGTTGAAGCCGTTTTTGTTGCTCCATCCTCCTGAGATCCAGTGATGACTCAGTGGCGGCTGACGAACATTTAAGACTCTTGAGAAAATCAACACATTGGGGATGTCATCAGTAGGACTAATGACAGGATAACGCCAAGAGATTGGAAAATACCCTGAAACCAAGGTCCCCAAGAGCCAAGATTTAATCTCTTGATTGAAATAGATCAGCTGATGGTGTTTCCCACATCTGGTAGAGTACCTGGACTTGATCTTTACATCTCTAAAGAGCCAAGATTTGGGCGTCTATTGACATAAAAATAGCACGTTTTCTTTTTTTCTCCTCCTGATGGAGCAGTTTCAATCTGATAGCTTTTCCTGGTTTGCAGCTTGGATGTCTCTGGTGATATCATCAGGTTTCTGGTGACCTGTCTGTGCGGCCAACACAGCATCAGACACCAAGGTTGTCCAGCTATAAACTCGTAGCAATTTCTCTGAAGTCTCTATCAAGTCATCCAGCTTCCATTTGCAGGGCGGTAAGGCTAAGAACAACCCCAGTGTGATGAGTCCAGCAGTGTGGTGTAAAAGTTATCAGATACCTGTGCTTGAGTCTTTTTTTAATGAATCTCTTGCAATTTTGTATCATAGCAATTTGCAAGTGCTTTCAGAAAAGCAGCAGAGTAAACAATAACTGCCTGTGAATGATGAAATGAAAAGACCATGGCTAGAGTTCATGAGAGTTCATCTGAATTTTCATAGGAAAATTGAGTTAATCATGTGGTATATATTTTAAGATAACAGCTGGAATGATAACTGATAACATTTGTAGAAAGTAAAAAGTTTTTTTTTGTTTCTTTTTCTTATTAAAAAAATGTTAAAATTAATAGTCTCTTTTAAAGACTTTCTTCAAAGCCTTCTTGCTTTTTGCTAGTAACTCTTTGTTAATCCCTGTCCTATTTAGCTGTTCAATATAAAAGAATAAGTTCATTTATTGATGTACCAAGGTCTTTCCTGGGAAAGAAACCCACGTGCAGGAAAGCTGACCTAAGGAGACAGAAGTCCTAGGCCAGGCGCCGTGGCTCACACCTGTAATCCCAACAGTTTGGGAGGTCAAGGTGGGCAGATCACCTGAGGTCAGGAATTTGAGACCAGCCTGGCCAACATGGCAGAACCCAGTCTCTACTAAAAATACAAAAATTAGCTGGGCATGGTGGCACTTATCTATAATCCCCACTACTCAGGAGGCTGAGGCAGGAATCACTTGAACCTGGGAGGTGGAGGTTGCAATGAGCTGAGATCACAGCACTGCACTTTAGCATGGGCAAGAGAGTGAGACTCTGTCTGAAAAAAAAGTCTAGTATATAGTTGAGCACCTAGAACCAACCCTACTTGAAGCAAGACCATCACTGGACTTTTCAGTTATATGAGCTAATTCATTCCTGAACCAATCAGCATTCCTAGGTGCAAACAAAAATGAACCCAAACTAGCTTAATCAGAAAAGCAGTGCATTACAGAATATTAGGTAACTCTGAAGCTCTCTAGGAGAGAAGGAGAAATGATCTATATACAAGCTGTGTCCAGAAGCAACACACCTGGGAACAGCACCCAAAATCACACTGAAAGTGATTTCATGGGAAGCACTGCTAAGCACAGGCAGCTCTGACTGCAGTGTCATTGTCACCAGCGTGACTGGTGCTGGCTACATGACTAGAACCTCTTACACTGTTGGCTCTGGAAACAGGATGTAACTGCTGCTATTATCCCCAGAATAGATTCTGGAGGGAGCTCATGATCTGAAGTCTAATGTGGGTACATCTGTCTGGCTGCATCTCTGCATCAAGAGAGGCTGGTAATGAGTATCTGATTTCTGTAGTCAGAGGCTATTGCTGCATCCCACCAAGAGCCGTAGAGCACAGAGCGCCCCCAAATGGAGGGAAACTGTTTACTGGTGAAAAGAATCACCAGTGTCTACCAAGCCTTTGACTACCCAACATCAGCGAGTGCGCGCGCGCGCGCACACACACACACACACACTCTCTCTCTCTCTCTCTCTCTCACACCCTCTCTCTCACACTCTTTTTTTTTTTGAAAGAAAGAAAAAAGGAGAAAGAAAAAGCAAAAGAAAGAAAAAAAAGAATGAAAGAGAGAAAGAAAGAGGGAGAGAGAACGGGATTCTTGTTCTATTGCCCAGGCTAGAATGCAGTCTAAAAATGGGTATTAAAAACCTCTTTTATGCCAATAATTGTGCTTAACAATGGAGACAGGGAGAAATAAAGGATGAAAATAACAAGCAGCCAACCAACATTTTATTTAAACCTGTGAAATGCTATGCAATTGCTGAGGAGTGATTTACTTCCAATTATGTGGTCACTTTTAAAATAGGTGTAATGTGATACTGAGAAAAATGTATGTTTTG
>CAUYQU010079016.1:0-27057 GCA_963574635.1 Cheracebus regulus
GGTCAATTCTGCTGTAGAAACTTGTGCATGCTTCATCAAGTTCTCGTGTTGTGTTTTTCAGCTCCATCAATTCACTTATATTCTTCTCTAACTTGTCCATTCTCGTTAGAATTTCGTTAAATCTTCTTTCAAGATTCTTAGTTTCTTTGCATTGGGTTAGAACATGTTCTTTTAGTTCACAGAAGTTTCTTATTATCCACCTTCTGAAGCCTGATTCTGTGAGTTCATCATACTCATCCTCCGTCAAGCCTTGTTCTTTTGCTGATGAGGAGCTGCAATCCCCTGTAGGAGATGCATTCTGATTTCGGGTGTTCTCAGCCTTTTTGCACTGGTTTCTTCCCATTTTTGTGGATTTATCCACCTGTCGTCTTTGTAATTGCCGACTTTCAGACTGGGTCTCTGAGTGGACGTCCGGCTTGTTGCTGATGATGTTTTTTCTGTTTCTTAGTTTTCCTCCGGGGGACGCCCCTTCCCCACAGAGCTGGGCTTTCCCGGGTTCAGCTGTGCTTGCTGTGAAACTCTCAGTCCTCAGCGCTTCCCATTGCTGTTCTCCTTGTGGGGATGGGACCAGCCGAGCCCGACTAAAAGGGCAGCCAGTCCCGTATACTCTGCACCGAGAAGCGTCGCGCCGGCCAAAAGAGTCGCGCTGGCAACCCATGTGGCTCCTTCACCGGGAATCTCCCAGTTTGTGGGCATCAAAAATTCATCTGCAATTGCGGCATCCACCCACTCTCTGCCCTTTCACTGGGAGCTACAATCCTGAGCTGCTGCTATGCAGCCATCTTGGAGCTCTCTCCGCCCGGTGATGAAGTTTTTTTCTGTTTCTTAGTTTTCCTTTGGCGGATGCCTGTTCCCCACAGAGCCGGACCTTCCCGGGTTCACTGTGCTTGCTGTGAAACTCTGTCCTCAGCGCTTCCAATTGCTGTTTTCCTTGTGGGGATATGACCAGCCGAGCCCGTCTGTCCCGTATACTCCGCACCGAGAAGTGCCGCGCTGGGGCACTGGCAGAACAGCCGCGCCGGCCAAAAGAGCCGCGCTGGCGACCCGTGTGGCTCCTCTGCCGGGAATCTCCCGGTCTGTGGGCAACAAAAATTCATCGGAATGTGCGGAGTCCATTCCTTCTCTGCCCTTTCACTGGGAGCTACATTCCTGAGCTGTTGCTAATTGGCCATCTTGGATCTCTCCCTCACCCCAATTTTGTAGTCAGTTGGTAGAGACCTTTCCTCCCCATGGTACTTGCATAGCTTTTGTCAAGAACAACCCTTCTCACTTCCCCACCTCCTTATTCTACATGCAGATGCAGCACTTTTCTGGGTAAAGTTCTAGCAATGCCTTCCTTCTAAAATGAAAGCATTTTCTCCTCACGATTAGCATCTGTTTATAGAATAGTTCTTATTTTCATAATTAGATCCTGCATAGAAATGCAAAGGCTGCTGTGTAAGAGGATAATGAATCTTTATTGCACAGTTGAAATCAGATTTGTGCAAAAGGCACTTTGAAAACAGTAATAAGGAGAGACATGTATTAAATCACCCAGATAAGGCACCCACTTTATATTTTCTATTTATAAATGGAAATTATGACTACTCAGTGGATTCCATATGACATTTCCTATTACCAGCAAGGGTTTTTAGGTTTGAGCATAAAAGTTATCTAAATTCAAAAGCCTCTGTGGATTCATGGCTCTAAGAATACTTCTGGAAGGGGCCAAAACAGAGTGGAAAGGGTCCTTTGTCTTTTTCTTTTGTGTATCCACTCTGGCAGAGGGGAAGAGTAGCAAGTAGTAGAAGAACGAAGCCATTTGAAATAACCATGATAAGATCTAATCAGGAAACCCAGTGTCCATTACACACATACAGTAACATTTTAAGAATCTTCTGGTTGGGCTCCTTGAGAACTAAGTTTGTATTCTTATAAGCTCATCCTTGTATTTTCCCATTGGATTAATCATTTCATGGCAAACACAGGATTTATTCCCAAGCTAAACTGGTCTCATGGGGTTTGTTATCTCTTAGCTCCTTGGCAAGCCTCCGAAAGCTAGAGTATTGCTCTATAGAGAAAGGAGGAGGCGGCATGGGAGAAAGGGTAGGAAAAAAATTATTGGGAAGCAGAGAAAGTCAATGTCAAATGAACTGCCAAGGATGAATATTATGGCTACTGGGAATCTCGGAGAGTATCATGTGTCTTGTGTGTCTATTTCATAGTCGGTGCTTCATGTAAGGTGGCAGTCTCACCTGGACCATGCTTAGTATCGATTTACTCTCAGACATGCCAGACCATTTTAGCGTTACTAAAGGAAGGAAATGCTATGTATTTCCCTGTCTAAGCAGACATATCAAAAGTGTATCTTCTTAACCTTTTTCTTCCTTTCTTTCTTTCATCTTACTGTTTTTTTTCTGTCTTACTGCAACTCCTCCTCCCTCCCTGACTTTAAAAAAAAAAAATTTAAAGGAAAAAGGACTTGCTTATTAAGAGAGCATTATAAAGAGAACAAATTGAGTAGACTTTTTTGGAACAATAGCGTGTCAGTAACTACTCATTCCTGTGGGGGTAAAAAGGTTTCAAACTTGCACACTTCTAGCCCTTCCATGAAAGTGGAAAGACCTTATTTAAGGCTAGTTTTGTGTTGGTGGGATCTGAGTGTTCACAAAAGGGAATGAATTGATGCCAAATTTAGAGACCAAAAATACAATCATTTTTCACCTGCTTGAACTCTTCTGTTGTTTTCCCTAGTTGCTGCCTTGTGCTTTTCCCACAGTACAGGCAGAGAAATCAGTTGTCTGGCTGTCTGAACTCATGGCATCTGCTTAGCAGTTTCACCAGCTCATAGTTGGGACTCATCCCTCTGTCAGAATTCTTTCCTTTTCCCTTTGCTCCATTAGAGGGGAGGCTGGGACCAGGCTCCTGAATTGATTTGCATACTTCCACATTACCTAGCTCAGACAACATATGGCCATGTGCAGCACTTGGATTTATTTCTGTTTCCTTAAATTAAATTCCTCAAAAATTGGAGAACTCCACAGTTTGTTTTGTGTTACAGAAATTTTTAGTTCCTTTTTTGGTCGGCAAAGCAACACAATTTTGGCATAAAAAATTCTCCAATTACTTTAAAAAGAGAATGTTGATTTGATTTGTTTCCCCTCTTCTCATATCCCTTTCAGAAAAAAAAAATGTATGTTGAATCTTGAAGCGCTGTATCATGTTACAAAATGTCCATTTAAGCACACTGAATAGAAAGTGTCATTTTTATTCTTTTAACTCAGTGATTTTCTGTCTTTTTACCTTTTGTTTTCCTTAATGTTAATTGTGTAACTAAATGTCTCAAACTTGGGACTTTTCACAGCATTATCCATGTGTAAAAATACGTAGATACATACAGTCAGGTAGAAGAAATAAGACTCAGTTAAAGGAGATCAGAGGGAGGACTATACTTAACAACAGTATGTTGTACATTTCAAAATAGCCAGAAGAAAATAATTCAAATGTTCTTAACATAAAGAAAAGATAAATATTTAAAGTGATAGGTATTCTTTTTTCTTTTTCTTTTTTTTTTTGATACAGCTCTGTCTCCAGGCTGGAGTGCAGTGGCGTGATCTGGGCTCCCTGCAGCCTCCGCCTCCCAGGTCCAAGAATTCCCTGCCTCAGCCTCCCAAGTAGTTGGGATTACAGGCGCCTGCCACCACGCCAGCTAATTTTTGTATTTTTAGTAGAGATGGGGTTTCAGCATCTTGGCCAGGCTGGTCTTGAACTCCTGACCTCAGATGATCCACCTGCCTCGGCCTCCCAAAGTGCTGGGATTACAGGTGTGAGCCACCCTGCCGGGTGGCATTCTAATTACTCTGCTTTGATCTTTACACATTATATAAATGTATGAAATTACCACGTGTACTCCCCATTTATATCAAGTTGTATATCAATACTTTTTTTAAAAAAAGAAGAGTAGATATAATCATACAAAGAATAACTGAATTAATGTGAAATGGTACAGAAGTTACCATTTTAGGCTGGATGTGGTAACCCATGCCTGTAATACCAGCACTTTGTGAGACTGAGACAGGCAGATTGCTTGAGGCCAGGAGTTTGAGATCAGCCTCGGTAACAGTACAAGACTCACTTTCTTAAAAGAAAAAAAAAAAAGCCAAGCACAGCAGCATGTGTCTGTAGTCCTAGCTACTCAGGCAGAGGTGGGAGGATTGCTTGAGAAGTTTCAGGTTGCAGGGAGCTGTGATTATATCACTGTACTCTAGCCAGAATGACAGGGCAAGACCTTATCTCAGAGAGAGAGAGAGAGAGAGAGAGAGAGAGAGGAGGAGAGAAGAGAGAGAGGTGAAATAGGAGAGGGAGGGGGAGGGAGGGAGGGAAGGAAGGAGTGAGTTACTATTTTAAATGCACTTCAACTTTGAACAGTACTCATGTATGAAAATCATCTTGTCTTCTTTAGGAAATTGTTTGTTTCCTTAGTTAGGGATAGATGTCATACACTGTAGGGTGAACTCTAAAACGATGGCTCTTAACATGTGAAACAGGTTTATTTGGATACTCATATCTTCTCTCTTAAGGGACCTTAGGAAGAAGCTACATGGTGAAGAAGAAATAACATGGACTTTAGAGTCAAGAGGCCTGAGTGAATTCTCAGGCTTTGTTTGTCCTTCTGGAGTGGCCTTAGCAAATATTATAACCCCCCTAAAGTTAGAGTTATCATAATGTTCCTACATACAATGTTATTATAAGAAAAGAGTGAAATAGCAGATATCAAAGTACCTGGGCAGTGTTTGACACTTGGTGGTCTATAAATATAAATATCATTTTATTCCACAAGGTAACTGCACCACTTTTGAAAGGTTTGTTGGATGCCAACACAGGAGGATTAGACCTAATTATATATTTCTAGGGTCCTAGAAATGGGGAGATTTTTCAGACAATATACTGTATTTTGTTTTTTCTCCCTTTTGCTTTAAAACAGAAGGTGATTTGTTTTAAACTCTGTGCTCCAAACTGGTGGCTTAATTAAGCAAGTTTATTGACTGTCACAGAGGCTGTGGTT
This sequence comes from Cheracebus regulus, assembly GCA_963574635.1. NCBI lineage: Eukaryota > Metazoa > Chordata > Mammalia > Primates > Pitheciidae > Cheracebus > Cheracebus regulus. Next base: position 5,045 of record CAUYQU010079016.1, read on the forward strand.
AAAAACTGGCAAATATCATATGACTATATTAGTATCTCTGAGAAAATAAAGGGAAAAGACAGGATTCCACTCAAGCATATTTTTTCTTTCTCTTTTCTCCCAAGCTCATTCTTGCACTGCAACATTCTACTTATAATCTGTTAATTAAATCATTTCACTCCATTTTATATAATTTTTAATTTAGCATTCATTTTCAACTTAGCTTTTGGCTTCATTTACTGATAATAAACAGTGTTGCATACAACACATGTTCCACAAAACACTCAGTCACACACATACAGATGCCAATAATTTTTTCCAGTATGTCAGGCATATTAAAATTAAAGGCAGCATCTCCCCTCACCCTTTCCATTACTGAATGTGCACCCTGTTTGAATAATACATACTCCCCGACAGCCAGCAGTGGTCTAATGTGTAAAAATTATGTGCAGCATGTCACTAGCACCTTTTTGAAAATTCATGGTTTTCTCAGATATGGTCTGTGGAAGGTTTCTGGAATGGTCACTCCAATACCTTGGATCTGTATGTTTGGCTTAATGTAGACAAACAGTAATACTTTCTGGAATTACTACTTTATAGGTGTATAGCTGTATGATAGTTATTGAGAAAGAAAACTATAGTGTAGCATTCAAATTACTTTTTTTGTAGCTTATCTTTTGAATCATCGTCTGAATTCTAAATATATAAATATCTTTAACCGTAGATGATATCTAGAAGTTTCTAAGACTGCAAACTCAGGGGTTTATGGACCACTTTTAAAAGATAGATACTAGGCCAGGCATGGTGGCTCATGCCTATAATGCCAGCACTTTGAGCAAGCAAGATGGGCAGATCCCTTGAGGCCAGGAGCTCAAGACCAGCCTGCACAACATACTGAAACCCTATCTCTATAAAAAGTACAAAAATTAGCTGGGTGCAGTGACTTTTTTTTAGTCCCAATTACTCAGGAGGCTGAGGGATCACTGGAGTCCAGGGGTTTGAGGCTGTAGTGAGATTTGATCATGCCACTGCACTCCAGCCTAGGTAACAGGGTAAGACCTTTCTCTAAAGAAAATAAAAATAAAAGACAGGTACCTGTGTTGTTGTTATAGCCATTCACATCGTTTGAATTCATTTACTTTCTTTGCTCCTGCATATTATTTGTCTCTTCATAATTAGCAAAGTTCCACGAGCCATATAATACCAAATATGAATAATAGACTTTATTCTAAGGTCAGTGAGAACTGAAGAATGTTAGGGGCTGACTCAATCAGATTTGTTTGTGTTTGGAAAACTATGACTCTCTGGAGAATGTTTTGGAATGTTTGGCAGGGCAGTTGGAGAGACAAGTTAGGAGGCTGCAATACTACAGAAAGAAATGATGACTACCTGGTTGGCAGTGGGAAAAGTGAGTAGTGAATTACTTTGAAAGCTCTTTGGGGGTAAAATGGAAAGGACTTATGATCAGTTGAACTTGAGAAAAGAGGAAGCATCAAGGATGATGTAACTTTGAGGTTTCTGACTTGAACAGTTGTATAGGTGAGAATAATTTTTCACAGTGAAGATGATGAAATACTTTTTATAACTGTCTCATGATTGCTGTCTGGACATCAAGGTCAGAGGTCATAAGCTCATAAAATCCATGGTATTAGAATTCTTACATATTGGATATCTTCTGTTTTAGTTGGGTAATACAATTTCACATAAATCACAGACTTTCCCTAATCTTTGTTTTGATTGTCATCTGCTGAGAGCTTAAGACAGCAACTCACAGGTTGGCCCATTGAGAATCTGACAAATGAAAAACTTAAAAGAAAAATTCAGTATCCCTATTTGGTAGCCTAGCTTTCTTTAGCACTTCTATCCTTGAATGCTAGGGCAGTGTTGTGTACTGTAAAGATCTTTGTAGATTTTTCTACTCTGTAACATTTTAATAGTTCCATTTTGGGGTATTACAACTGTTCAGTCCTCCCCACACCTAAAATTATGGATATTCTCCTTCAAGTCCCAAATTTCCAGTATACATACATTTCTTTTTATGTTTAATCTGGACAGAGTTTTGGAACGAAATGTGGATCCTGAAAGGTGTGTGACTGGCTTGAAGTCTCAGCCCTACTATTTGCTTAATGTTTAATTTGCTAATTGATACAATTATAATCTATTAATCAAATAATTTCACTCCATTTCATATAGTTTTAAATTTAGCATTCATTTTCAACTTAGCAGATGCTCCCGGTGCCCCACCCATTCTCCTCTTTCCCTTCCACTTTAGTTCACACTGGCCCTCATTCTGCCTGCTAGGCCTTATATTCATTCATCTTCAGGGTTTCTCTGGTCATTGAATTCTGCTTTGCCTAAGGAGTAGGCAGGAAGCAGGTAAAATGAACTGCTACCTCAGTAACCCTCAGTCAATGACTCATGAGAGATTTTGTATAAAAATACACCAGCTCCCTTACTCCTTAAGTGGGATAACTTTGAGGTACATATTCTACACTGGCTTCCAGAGTCTTCCCGGTGACATTAGCTTCTAGTTGCCACTAGAAGTAGTAGTCGGCTGAATTACATATCCTTTATTCCCTATCTGCTGTCATGATCTTACTTTACCACTGTCCTGCTGTTTTCTACCTCCTAAATAAACTTCTCATTGTCTGCTTCTGGGAGAACAACAGACTAAGACAGCCACTGTGAACACTGGTTTCCTCATCTTTGTTGATTATTATTATTTTTTGAGAAAAAGTCTCGCTCCGTCACCCAGGCTGGAGTGCAGTGACACAATCTCAGCTCACTGCAACCTCCACCTCGTAAGTTCGAGTGATTTTCATGTTTCTGTGGGACATCTTACATAGGCTTAATTTTTTTACTCTGGCTACTACCACTATTTGGACTAATTGTTCTGAAATTTTACTGGCCGAGTTTCAGCTTTTATTAGCAAAGAAAACTGTTATCTCCAAAATCTAGAATAAAATCACAGAGAAAACAAGTTGGATGAGGATACTGCTTTTCAGTCTTCTGTCTGTGTTTCTGTCTTCTGAGCATTTATAGATGTTCCTATCTTTTCCACTGGTGTTCACATAACCTGAGATCTTGAGTTGTATGCAGTCACTCTCAAGGTAGAAACTGAAAGATAAAGAATGTGGCTGACATGGACTAGTTAGAAGAAAATTGAAGTTTACATGTTGAGCCAATTAGAAAGAAACAGCTGAAGAGAGGAGAGAAAAAAATTAAATGAGAAGTTTCATAGGCACTTAGAGCATGGTGGATAAGGCTGAGTGACACCCGCTTTACATTTCCTATTTCATTCTAGTTGTGCTCTCTTAACTGCAAAGTCTAAAAACAAAAGCTTTTATTTCCCAGTCTTTCTTACAGCTAGGATTCTGGGTGTAAATCAGATATACTTGCTCAAGATTTGGAAGGTGGACATGAGGTAAAGGTCACTTATCTTTAGCTTTAGCTCTTTTCATCTGATAAACCAGGGCAGGAGAAGTATGATATTTCTGCAGTGATGTTTCGGTTTTCACCTCAGCTTCCTAGATGTTGAAAGCCAGTTATGATGTGATTTCTTGGTCCCAGGTTGCAGCTTCACTTGTGTATTTGTAGCTTGGCTGCTTCAACAATGGCTTTCTGTTTATGGTAGAAGAAAGGCCATACTTCAACCTTGTCTACTGATTTTTGTAAGAGGTTGATTCTCTCTATTAAATCACTTTCATAGAAAATTTCTCAAGTGTTTTCTGCTTTTTTTTTTTTTTTGACCCGAACCCTAACTGATATAGATAGTTGAAGCAAACTTTATGCTGTAAAGGTCTAGACCCAGTTAAAAACAAGAGAGACAAGAAATATGCAGCAAGATGGTCTCCAGCCTGCCCATGCATGCACTACTCCATGATCCAATGTCTACAAGAAAACAGAGCAACTGCTCATTAAGTAACAGGGCAACTGATGCTTTAGATCTTGAGGTCCTATGTTATAGAACTCCTAATACCTTCATGTATTTATCCACCAAGGAGGCAGTGAGGCAGTTCTCTGGTTGAATGCTACATCATTCTTGACTTAGTGCTTTGAAGTGGATGACATCTTAATTTTTTTTCCATCTTAGAGTTAAGGCGAACAGAGGAAAAGGAGAATGCTTTGCTCAACCTTTGGCTAAAGGAGAAAGGAAAGATTCAGAGTTTAGTGCTTCTGACTTCCATATGATGCAGTAACAAGGATAATATGAGTGTCTAATGTGCTGGGGCACAGTAAGATAGCTCTGAAGGTATGCACAGTAGAGAAAGCCATGATCCCTGCCCTGAGGGTCTGTGATCGGCCACTGAGGCACACATTTCCACTTCCTGTGTTCCATTAATTATGCTAATTTTCCACCAAGCCCCAGCCCCACCTCTGTCAATTATTTTTGTCTCAGCCTTCTAATTACAACATTATATGACCATTCAGACTGGTACTAATTAAATCATTACTTAATTCACAAAGTGTGCAATAATGCTAATGCTTCTTGTCAGCTGAAATTACAACATGGCACCTACTTTCTTCATTCTTGGTAGATGGGGCCAGAGGGTTGCTCTTCTACCAAACATCTTTTGCTTACTCTCTGATAGCCACCTGACCATCATCCAGACCCTACCCTCTTCCAAAACTGGGAAAACAGTGCAGTAAGCATAGTGATATGTACCTGTAGTTCATCACTGTCATATGAAATCATGATCCCAGTTTTCTTTGTGGAGTAAATCTTGATACTCAAGAAAAAAAATAGTAGTAAGATTTAGAGTACTATTTGTTACCTTTTTTTTGTAGTTTTGTTCTGCATATTATTTTTAACAGAGTAAACATTAGCTTGTCTCTTTTTCTCATTTCTAAAACAGATTTGTTTTCCACTCAATTAGACTTGTGATCACGAGAACACAAAGTAGTATTTTTCTCCTTCTGGAGAGAGACATACCGTATGATGGGCAAATTGTCAGGAATAATTATACCAAATGATGGAATAAAATCCAATGGAAAACATCTCTCTCATTGCTAGTGATACATTTTTATTTAAGACACAATGAGTATCAAGCACATTTATGACAAGGTGAAATTGACAAGTGGCCCTCTGCCATGATTTTATTTTTAATTGCTAGTAAACTAATTAGCCAGAACAACATGTTGTATAATCCACAAAACTGTCGCTCATGCATTCTCCAATAATAGCGAGATATATGATGTGGAAAAGTTCTCCTTTAAGAGGTAAAAAAAAATTTCATAATTTTGTGTATATAGACATTACAGTAAAAGGTGTCTACTCACCCATGGAAGAGCATTTGTATATAACATTTGTTTTGAGATCTGAACAGAAATTAAGAAGAACAAACAGTAATATTTTTCCCTTTTTTTTTTATTTTTTTGAGACAGAGTCTCACTGTGTCATCCAGGCTAGAGTGCAGTGGTGTAATGTCAGCTCACTGCAACTTCCGCTTCCCGGATTCAAGCAGTTCTTCTGCCTCAGCCTCCCAAGTAGCTGAGATTACAGGCGCTCACCACCATGCCCAGCTAATTTTTGTATTTTTAGTAGAGACGGAGTTTCATCATATTGGCCAGGCTGGTCTCTAGCTCCTGACCTTGTGATCCACCTCCCTCGGCCTCCTAAAGTGCTGGGATTACAGGCGTGAACCACTGTACCTGGCCTATTTGTTTTTTCTTTTTAAGACCAAAATATGCATCCAAATAGCAACTGCTTTCTTTCATATAATCAAATTTTATATATTTGAATCATATCATGTCTAAGACATGCATTCTAGGACTAAGACTTTACAGTCAATCAGTAGTTACTTATTCGTGCGAGGCTTGGCAAACTTTTCCTTTAAAGGAACAGATAGTAAATATTTTTGTCTTTGTGGGCTGTTCAGTCTTTCCCACAACCATTCAGCTCTGATGTGGAGCAGCAGCAGTCATAGACAATGCATAAATAAGTGTGGCAGTGTTCCAACAAAACTTGATTTATGGACATAAAAATTTGATTTTATGTAATTTTCTTTTGTCACAAAAGATAATTCTTTAATTTTTTTCAACCATTTAAAAACATAAAAGCCATTCTTAGCTCGTGGGTTATACAAAAGGCAGTGGTGTAGATGTGGCCTATAGGCTATAGTTTCCAACCTTTCCTCGGTGCCTGCTGCATGACAGGCAGTCACTCCTCATTCTTTAGTATTTGATGTGTGTCAGGCAGGGTGCTAAGCACCGAAGGATATTCCGAGATAGAGCAAAGTCCCTGGCCTAACAAAGCTTACAGTTGAGCTAGAAAGGAACCATAGACATGACTGAGACACATAATATTAGATGTTAAATGGTGTCCCTTTGTGACAAAAGTCACCATTACTTTACAAGTTTAGGAGAGGGAAGTCACTTGAGCTGAATTAGGTGATCTGCCAAGACATGACCAGGCTAGGTACACATGCATGGAAATGGTGGGATATCAGCTGGATCCTGAAGGAAAAGGCTGTGGACTTTGAAAAGGTAACAGAGCATAAAGCCTTCTTTTAGAGGAAGGAGGAACTGAGGATGGTGAAAATGTCAACCATGAGTCACCTATTCCTATAATTTCCCCCTCAATTCTTTCCTTCATGTCATCTCATAAAAATTTCAAACATAGCAGTTTTGAAGAATGTTACAATTAATACCCAAATACTCACCACCTAGATTCTACCATTAACATTTTGCTATACTGGTTTTATTGTATATCTAACCTATCCTTCTTTTTCGTTTTAGAGTTCTGATCTCACTGTGTCACCCAGGCTGGAGTGCAGTGGTCACTGCAGCCTCCAACTCCTGGGCTGTGCCTCCTGAGTGGCTGGGACCAGAGGTGTGTGACACCACCATGCTCGGCTAATTTTAAATAATTTTTTGTAGAGATGAGTTCTCACTGTGTTGCCCAGGGTAGTCTCAAACTCCTGGCCTCAAGCTGTCCCCTGCCTCAGCCTCCTGCATTGTTGAGATTACAGGCATGATACACCACACCTGTCTCTTTTATTATATAGCCATCCTTCTGTCTATTCATTACCCCATTTTACTTTTGGTTTATTTTAAATTAAAGTTTAGACATCAGGATACGTTCTCATAAATATTTAAGCATGCATATCATTAACTAGAATTTAATGTTGGGTTATGGGTTTTTTCTTCTGGTGTAAAATTTATATACAATTAAGCGTACCAACATTAAATGTACATTCTCTGAGATTTGGAAAGGCTTATACATTATAGTCCAAATTTGAAGATATGTAAAGTTATCATCACCTCAGAAAGTTCCCTCTGTCGGTCCTCACCCCCGGCCTCCCTCTAGAGGAAACACTACTCTAATTTTCTGTGCTTTAGATTAGTTCACCTATTCCAGAATTTCATATAAATGGAATCATATAGAATCTATCATTCAGTGGCTCATGCCTATAATCCCAGCACTTTTGGATGCTGAGGCAGGCAGATCTCGTGAGGTCAGAAGTTTGAGACCAGCCTGGTGTCTCTACTAAAAATATAAAAATTAGCTGGGCACGTTGATGGGTACCTGTAATCCCAGCTACTCAGGAAGCTGAGGCCAGAGAATCGGTTGAACCTGGGAGGCGGAGGTTGCAGTGAGCTGAGAATGTGCCAGTGCACTCTAGCCTGGGTGACAGAGTAAGACTCTGTCTCAAAACAAAAAACAAAAAGAAAAAAAAAAGCTGTCGTTTGGGTTTGGTTTTCTATTGTCATTACTTGCTTAGTATCTAGCAAGGATCCAAATGCAGTTATTTTGCCAGAGGAAGGCATATGTTTGGTTAAGGAAAACATAAAAACAACTTTGTTTAAATATCTCTATGTATAATCTTAAATTATTGTATAATTGAATTACCTTCTAATTAAATTTTCACATTAACATTACTTAGTCTGTTATACTTCAGCATTTTACATCTTTATGTTATTTAATTAAAATCTTTACAGTAGATATTTCCTATTTTGAAGAAGAGGAAACTAAGACAGCGAATAAAATAATGAATAATATTACTTGTTACCTCTTATTGTTAGCACTTCAGTTGTCATGGAGGAAGAGGGATAGCAAATGTAGGAAGGGTGTTTGCAAGGTGAATGAAGGTTAAGCTGCTGTGTTATTTTTTTTTTAATCAAGAAATGGATTGAATGTAGGAGTAGATAAGTTCAACAGGATCATGCAAAATTTGTCTATTGTAAAGGAAGAAAACTAGAGAATTTAAGGATTATTTTTTAACATTTATGATTAAAATTTTATGAAACAGTATTTTTTTTTAAATGGTATTTTTCCCATAGTATATCACAAGATGTTAGAGATTAACAGATCACCCTGTCTTCTTTAGGAAAAGTTTATAACTGATAGAGTTATATATTTTTAAGTATATCAAGATACTTTATGAACCTTAAAAGCCTTTAACTCCTCTGCAATGTTAGGAAATACCTCCATGAATATCACAGTTTAAGGTTCTGCTACTGCTTCCATAAGCCCCCAAGGTATGAAGGAATCTAGTACAGTATACTAGCAAGAGGAGAACTGGTTTTTATTTTTCACAATAGGAATGTTCCGTCTATCTATTTGCAAACCAGCTCATAAAATATTTGAATGTTCTTTGCTGTGCTTTATGATATATTTCTTTGCCTGGAAATTTGCATTTCATGGTAATACATCATTCTTACTTAACGATGAACTCCCTATGTGTTTGTGACACATGAAAAATACACAGGCAGCATTTAATGTCATTCGGGAAGCAGTGCTTGTAGTAGTTTGGTTTACATTCCTCATACAGCCATGTGCCTCATAATGATGTTTGGTCAGTGACTGACTGCATATATAACAGTGTCCCCTGAGATTATAATGGAGCTGAAAAATTCCTGTTGCCTCATGACATCATAGCCATGGGAAGGCTGTAGCACAACAAATTACTCTCACTTTTGTGCTGATGCTGGTGTAAAACCTACTGCACTGCCAGTCGTATAAAGTACAGCATATACAGTTATGTACAGCATATAGTACTCGATAGTAAAAGACTGTATTACTGGTTTATGTATTTACAATACAGTAATTTAACAGTTATTTTAGAGTACTCCTTCTATTAGTTAAAACAAAAAAAGTTAACTTTAGAACATCTCAGGCAGGTTCTTCAGGAAGTATTTCAGAAGAGGCATTGTTATCATAGGGAATGGTAGCTCCATGCATGTTATTGGGACCTTCTAGTGGGACAAGTTGTATAGCTGGAAAACGGTGTTACTGATAATCCTGTCCCTGTATAGCGCTCAGCTAATGTGCGTGTTTGTATCTTTTCCTTTTTCTTAGAAGGGGGTCTTCCGATGTTGCCCAGTCTAGTCTTGAACTCCTGGGCTCAATGATCCTCCCCGCTCAGCCTCCCAAGTATCTGGGATTACTGGCATGCACCACTGTACCTGGCTGTGTCCTAGTTTTTAACAAAAACTTTATAATATAGGCCACATGCAGTAATCCCAACACTTTAGGAGGCCGAGGCGAGTGGATCATTTGAGCCCAGGAGTTCAGCATCAGCCTGAGCAATGTGGTGAAACCCTGGCTCTACAAAAAATACAAAAATTATCTGGGCATAATCGTGTGTGCCTGTAGACTCAACTACTCTGGGGGCTGAGGTGTGAGGATCATGTGAGCTCAGGAAGTAGAGGCTGCAGTGAACTTAGATTGCATCACTGCACTCTAGCTGGATGACAGAGTGAACCCCTGTCCCAAAATAAAATAAGGTAAAATAAAATTTAATAGAAGAAAGGGTATAGAGGCCAGGCGCGGTGGCTCACACCTGTAATCCCAGCACTTGGGAGGCTGAGGCGGGTAGATCAGGATGTCAAGAGATCGAGACAATCCTGGTAAACATGGTGAAACCCTGTCTCTACTAAAAATACCAAAAAATTAGGTGGGCATGGTGGCACACGCCTGTAGTCGCAGCTACTCGGGAGGCTGAGGCAGGAGAATTGCTTGAATCCAGGAGGTGGAGGTTGCAGTGAGCCGAGATTGTACCATTGCACTCCAGCCTGGGTAACAAGAGCGAAACTGTATCAAAAAAAAAAAAAAAAGAAAAAAGAAAAGAAAGGTTATAGAATATGGATATAAAAGAAGAAAGTATTTTTGTACAGCTGTACATTTTAAAGCTAAATGTTATTACAAAGGAGTCAAAATTTTAAGTTTATAAGTAAAAAAAGTTACAATAAGTTAAGGTTAATTTGTTATTGAAGAAAGAGAAATTTTAAAATAAATTTAGTGTAACTAACATGTACAATGTTTATAACATCTACAGTAGTATACAGTAATGTCCTAGGACTTCACATTTACACGCTATGCACTCACTGACTCACCTAGAGCTACTTCTAGTCCTGTAAGCTCCGTTCGTGATAAGTGCCCTATACTATACAGGTGTACCATTTTTAAATCTTTTATACTGTATTTTTATTGTATTTTTTCTATGTTTAGATATGTTTAGATACACAAATACTTGCCATCAGGTTACAGTTGCCTATAGTATTTAGTACAGTCACATGCAGGTTTATAGCTTATGAGCAGCAGTATATGCTAAATAGCCTAGGTGTATAGTAGGCTATACCATGGGTTTGTCTAAGCGTATTCTATGAGTTCACACAATGACAAGATCATCTAATGACAGATTTCTCAGAACATATTCCCATCATTAAGCAACACTTGACTGTGCTTAGTCTTTTACACAGGCTTGGTCTTCCTTTTTAGTTGAAAGTCTATGTTTCTTCTCAGTTTAAGAAGCTTATTTCAGGACTAATTTTCCTCCTTTTAAAATAAGTTTCACACATCACTTGGTTAAATAACAAAGCAAGTCACATCACTGTCTCTTTTTGGGTTTAATATGTACAGATGCAAATTGAAGAAATAAAATCCCTTAGATTTTTCTGTATTTTGTCTCCCTTCCTCATTTTCTGCAAAACAATTTTTAAAAGTTAATTTAGGAAATCTCCAAAATACTAGATTAGCATGACTTCAGAGCTGTAAGGTTCCGGAAAAGTTTATCTAGAAATGTTTTTGGTGCTTGAATTTCTTTTATAGCATCTTGGTGGGTAGTCATTCTGCCTAAAGGAAAACTGAATTCATCCTGTGTCCCAAGAGCTTTTTCATATAAAAACTTATAATCCATTCTGGTGCTTCAGATGTTGAAGGCCCAGTGAAATTCTATAAGATGGCTGCCACTTGAGCTTTGGATTTGGCAAGTGGTTAGGAAGATGTCGGTCCTTTAATCTCTGTACAGGGGTCCAGAGGTAGCTGATAATTCACTGATGAACAGTGTTTTATATATAGCAAAACACAAGCAACAAAGCATCAGCAACACATTACTTATATAAGTTATTAAAGAAGATTATACTTGAACATTTATTTGACAAAAAATGATTGTATTATGAACTTTTTCTGCTGTTTTTTCCTCAGGTTAGTACCATTATAAAATGGCTGTATTCATGTAATTTCTTTTCTCAATTTGGTTCAAGATTTGTATAGCTCCCAGTGGTAGATTTTGCAGTTGTATTGCATGATTAAAGTGTCCATCAAAATCTTACAGTTGGTAAACAGTATTAAAAATCCATCTCCAGCCTCTGTAAACTGTACAGAGAGCTATGAATACTAGAAGAAATGGAAGTATTTTAATTAACTCAAGTAGGACTAATCAAAGCAAAGCAACCAGTTTATTCAATTGAACATGTAAATGTCTATTCATCCATGACATGGCAGAACATTTATGTCATCTATTAAAAGCTATTATATTGCTTGTATGATTATAAGCCATTGTTCAACAGGGAACTGAATCTCGTAAAGGCTTCCCACCCCCTTTTAAGAATTACATGTTATAGATTATTTTTTAACATGCTTTTTGCTGTATTCAGGCCACTTCAGATAACCCAGCTTCTTGCATGAAAAAATACAGAAATGGGTAACTTAGTTCAGTCACCCTGCCATCACCTCTTTCCTTCAAAGTTTTTTTGCCTTCTTCATTTCATCATAATAATTCTTAGTAAATACCTACTACATGCTGAGTGCATGCATTCTAAGCTGGTTATATGTAATTCATCATTTAGTTTTTGCAACTATATTGTTATATTTTTCATTGTATGGTGAAGACATGGAGGAAAAGAGTTGCATAGTGCTGTAAGCGGTAGAAATAGAATATCAACACAAATCTCAGAAGATCCATTGTGTTGAAATGAATTTAAATTGTGCCAAAGGTGATTGACATTAGACACCAGGAAGAAACTTTTGAAATAAGCAGATGCTGTAAGGAGCCTTTTAAGTGAGTACAGCTAAAAGGTGGTTTCCTGGGATTTTTTTTTTATTATTACCATTATATTACCATTAAGACATCTAAAAACAGCCTGTATAAAATCCCATTTTTCATGAATTAGTTATATTCTTACCCTGAGCCAGGAAGTTAAACTAGATGGCTGTCTGAAGTCCCCTGTAATGCGTTTAATACAGTCTTTTATATGTATAAAAAGTGGAAACAATGATTATTTTAAATAAGAATTTTTATTGCAACAATAATTAGAAAATAGAAACAATACTTACACTCTTGCCATTCTAACTTAACACTTAGTTTTGGGCCTGCCTCTTTCTAGTCACTTTTCTTATGCACTTAAAATCAAACCTTTATTAAGATGTAATGTGTTGTATATATGCCAGAAAATCTATTCATGTTAAATGTATAATTAAATAAGTTTTAATAAATTTATAGAGATTTGTAACCATCACCACAATTTGATATTAGAACATTTGTATCACTCCAGAAGAGTTCATTAGTAGTCTCTCTTCTTCCCCATTTTCTGATTATTTGAAGTGGAAGTATCTGTTATTGGTTTACTCTTTCTTCCTTTTGAACATAGGTGTTTACGGCATTTCTTTAGCTGAAGTCACGAAACTTGATATATTCTATTTTTTTTTTTTTTGGCCTAGCATAAGATCTGTTTTGCTAATGTACCATATGTACTTAAAAAGAAAATGTTCTGTACTCTTTTGGGCTGGAGTGTTCTTTGATTAATTTGTTTGATAGTGTTGGTCAAGTCTACTAGATTCTTGTTATTTTTCTATCTAGTTGTCCTATTTATTATTACAGTCTCCAGATACTATTTTTGAGTTGTTTGTATCTCCCTGTAGTTCTGTTAGATTTTGCGCCATCTCTTTTGGAGTTTTGTTTTTAGGTGTATATATGTATATCACTGTGTATCTTCTTGATAGAAAGACCCTTTTATCGTTATAAAATGTCTCTTTTTGTCTCTAGTAACAATTTTGCTTTAAAGTCTGTTTTGTCTGGTAGTATTCTCGCTCCCTTTTTATTAAACTCTATTGTTCACATAGTATTTTTCAATTATTTTTAAAATTTATTTTTGTATTTGTATGTAAAATATGTCTCTTTAGCATATAATTGGGTCCCTTTTGAAAAAACTCCAGTCTAACAATCTCTCTATTTTTAAAAAATGCATTTATAGTTAATATTATTATTGATTTGATTGGATTTATGTCTCCATTTTTATTTTCATCTTTTTTTGTTCAACTGATTTTTCTTTACTGCTTCTTTTGTGATTAAATAGATGTGCTATAGTGGATCATTTTCATTACTTAGTTCATTTCTGCTATATGAAAATATTTTTTTCTGAATGGGTTAGAGTTTATAACATGCATTCTACCTTATCATAGTCTATTTTAGTTTAATATTCACTTTGTATTAAACTTTATCAGTTTAATAATGACTTTATATTGAAGTTTGTGCAATACTACACACAAGCTTTGCTTCAATGTAGGTCCATATATACCAATATAGATATATAGTACCCTCTTTTATTCTATATATACCAATATAGGTATATATTACCCTCTTTTATGCTGTTATTATCACATACAAATATGTAATCTTGTATACCCAACAATGCAGTATTATAATTACTGCCTTGCATAACCTATGCTTAAAGAAGCAAGTAGAAAAATGTATGTATGTTTTTTTTTAACATATAAAAACCTAGATGCTTACTGTTTTCATTACTCTTCATTTTTTTATGTGGAATTGATTTATGGTTCATTAGAATTTCTTTTGCACACATAACTATATTCTTTCCCTCTGTGCTATTATTATTATATATTACATCTTTTTATATTATATATCTGTCCTACAGCACAAATTTACAAATGCTATTTTATGTAGCTCTCTTTTAAATCATTAGAGACAAGAAAAGACAAAAATTATGTAGTCTCTTATAGTTACCTACACAGTTACCCTTAACAGTGTTTATTTTTCTTCATGTGTATTTGAATTAATGCCTGTTGCCATTTTCTTTCTTTCTTTCTTTCTTTCTTTCTTTCTTTCTTTCTTTCTTTCTTTCTTTCTTTCTTTCTTTCTTTTTCTTTCTTTCTTTTTCTTTCTTTCTTTCTTTCTTTCTTTTTCTTTCTTTCCTTCCTTCCTTCCTTCCTTCCTTCCTTCCTTCCTTCCTTCCTTCTTTCTCTCTTTCTTTCTCTCTTTCTTTCTCTCTTTCTTTCTTTCTTTCTTTCTTTCTTTCTTTCTTTCTTTCTTTCTTTCTTTCTTTCTTTCCTTTCTTTTCTTTCTTTCTTTCTTTTTTGGAGACAGAGTGGCGCTTTGTTGCCAGGCACCAGGCTGAAGTACAGTGGCACGATCTCAGCTCACTGCAACCTCCACCTCTTGAGTTCAAGCAATTCTCCTGACTCAGCCTCCTGAGTAGCTGGGACTACAGCCACGTGCCACCATGCCCAGCTAATTTTTGTATTTTTTAGTAGAGACAGGCTTTCATCATGTTGGCCAGGATGGTCTTGATCTCTTGACCTCATGATCTGGCCACCTCAGCCTCCCAAAATTCTGAGCTTACAGGCGTGAGCCACAGTGCCCAGCCTGTTGTCATTTTCTTTCATCCTAATGAACTTTATTTTTTGTAAAGCAGGTCTGCTAACAGTGAATTTTTTCAGTCTTTGTTTAATAGGGGATTTCCTAATTTTGCCTTCATTTTCAGGAATATTTTTGCTAGATACAGAAATTTTGGTTGTTAGCTATTTGTTTCTTTGACCACTTGAAGACATCTTCCCACTGTTTTCTGCTTTCCATTATTTCTGATCAGAAGTTTGCTATTCATTTTATTTTGGGTGCCTTGTAGATAGTCATTTTTACCCTTGATACTTTCTAGATCTCCTCTTTTTCTTTGCCTTTCAACAGTTACATATGAAATGTGTATGTGTGGATCCCTTTGTGTTTATCCTACTTAGAATTATTTGAGGATTTTGAAAGTTTAATATTTTTCATTAAATTTGGGGTGGTTTTTTATCATTACTTCTTCAAATACTTTTTCTGAACCTTTTTTTCCTTTTCTTCTTGGAATCCCCCTTACATGTATGTTAGATTTGATGGAGTCCTACAGGTCCCTTATGTTCTGTTAATTTTTTTCATTCTTATTTCCCATTCTTCATATTTACACTCGGGATCAATCTGTATTCAAAGGCACTGATTCTTTCTTCTGCCATACAGATGTGGTGGTGAGGTCCTCTAGTGAATTTTTTATTTGTTATTGTACTTTTGAATTTCAGAATGTCCAGTTGGTTCTATTAAGAATTTCTGCCCTTTTATTGATATTCTCTATTTGAAAAATCATATCGTGCTTCCCATTTAAATCTTCAAACTTTTTCAGAAGGGGATCTTTGAACATATTTGTAATAGCTGATTTGAAGTATTTTTCTATTGAGTCCATTATGTAGGCTCCCTCAGAGATAGTTTCTATTGACTGCTTTTTTTTCTTTCTGAATGGTCAGTTTTTAATTTTTTGCATACCTAATATTTTTGCTGAAAACTGAACTTAGGTAATATATTGTAGCAACTGTATAATCTGATTCCCCATTCCTTCCTTCACACATACGTAGAGTTAATGGTTGTTCCTGTTTTGTTTTGTTTTTTTGTTGTTGTTGTTTTTACTTGTTTTTAGTTTATTAATTTAGTTTCTTACTGGAATGGTTCTGTAGAGCATGTTTCCTTCATAATATGTGGTTGCTGTTGTTTCTCCTTCATTGAGTTTGCCGCCACCCTTACCACTTATATAAGTCTAGCTTCCTAGGGACCACCTGACGTCATAGTTTAGTGCTCAGTTAAAGCTTGGCTGGAGGTTTTATCTAAACACTCACAACCCCTAAATCACTGTCTTCCACTTTTATGATGGATCCAGAAATGATTTGGGGAATGAATCAACAGTGAGCCAGTTTACCAGTGTGGCCCAAATCTTAGTTTTTGTGTTGTAAGGCCTCATGCTCAGCAGAAATAGGCAGCTTACTAAGGCTTTCTGCAGGCTCTCTGAGCAGGTTTGCAGCTTTGTGCCATCAGAGATAAGTAGGATCATCTTAATACCCTCTTTCAGTTCCTGGATCTGCCTGTTAATTTTCTGACTGGTCTACTGGTTTGTTGCTTGCTTCATTCAGTCAGTTACGAGATTTCAGCGTAGCTCCAGTGTTGTCCTTTCCTGATTGTTTGCATTAAGATCACTATTGTTTTTGACAATACTCTTTGTCGTAGAATTTTCCATTTTATGCTCCAAATAAAATCAGTCATTTCCAGGATCAGAGCTTTCATATTCACAGCATGCCCACTCTGACAGCACCTCTGCATCAGGAAGCCGAGTTGGAACTGAGAACTGGGAATCACACCACACCCAAGTGCTATAGACTCACTGTTGTCAATGAGGTTCAGTTAGTTTTCTTGAATAAACACTTCTCAGTTTATTGTATGCCTTTGGTCAATTTCCAGTGTCCTTTAGAGATTGTTTTTGACAATTTTGTTCTGTTTTATTGTTTATTTTTGTGGCAAAGATTTGCCAGACTCCTCAGTCAGCCATTTGGGAAGATCTGTGTCTTGGGTTTGTTGTTTAGAAACATGCATGCTACAAAGTACACTCAAGTATACAACTAACGATTTCTTACATGTGAAAATATCCTCCTAATCGCCACCCAGATTAAGATACAAGACATGTCTAGTACCCATTCATCCTTCCTTCCTAGTCTTCTACTTTCATCCCAGCAAGAAATAGGACAGGGCTAACTACTGCCCTGTCCTCTGTCATTACAGATTACTTTTTGTAATCTGTGTTGTTTTTAAACTTCATTTGAATGAAAATTTAAGATATGTCCTCTTTTTTATCTGGCTTCTTTTACTCATAATGTCTTTTGAAATTTATCCATGTTTTAGGTGTAGCAGTGATTTTTAATGTTTTGATTGACATATAATACTTGATTAATGTATATGCTACACTTTCCTTATTGTGGGACATTTAGGTTATTTCCAGGTTGGGGCTATTGTAAATGAAGCTGCTATGAACATCCTCCTCTTTTTCTTTCTATGGGCATACAGCATACAGTTTTAACATGGTCAACAACGTAATTCATGTGTAATTTGGGCTCTTGCTCCTTTGTTTGTTTGTTTGTTTGTTTGTTTTGAGAGACAGAGTCTTGCTCTGTCACCCAGGCTGGAGTGCAGTGGCATGATCTTGGTGCATTGCAACTTCTGCCTTCCAGGTTCAAATGATTCTCGTGCCTCAGACTCCCCAGTAGCTGGGACTACAGGCACACACCACCATGCCTGGCTGATTTTTGTATCCTTAGCAGAGATGAGTTTACACCACGTTGGTCAGGCTGGTCTCGAACTCCTGACCTCAGATGGCCCGCCCACCTTGGCCTCTCAGAGTATTTAAGATTACAGGCATGAGCCACTATGCCCGGCCTGGGCTCTTGCCTTTTTTGACTTAGCATTATATCAAGTGTTTTTGTCTCTCTCTTTGTCATGACAAGAGTCATTATTTTTTCAGGTAGAAATACTGAAAGCTATTTCCATTTCTTTTTTTGTTTTTTTAGAAAAACTCAAAAGCATGTGTTTAATAATAACATAGGTAGCAGTTGATGCTCAGTTCAATAAATACTTGTTTTCAACTTATATGCTTTTTAAAAGTAGTATTTGGTTCAAGGTTAAACAAAATATACTTCTTTTTCTGCCCCTGTAAATGTTCCATAACTCCATGAAATTCACATAATAGTAGTATCACTTTTTAAATGTACAAAAGCAGGAATTACTGAGAGCCTTGGCCTCAACACATTCATTTCAATGCCTTTTTTAAAAACGTAATTTATACTGGGTTAGGGAAAACTCAGCGTTTGGTTTCAGATGTAAGTGACCTTTCATGTTTAACTGAAAGAGTTGAATCCCTCTTGGAGAAGCTTGCAGTGTTGTTGCTTTGTCCACATTCCTACCCTCCCTTCCATGTTGTCCAACACGTGTGCACTTATGCTCATTCACATACACCTCACAGGCTCTCTGTGACCTGGGACCTACACATCATATAGTATTTGGAACTATTTTTGCTTGAGAAAATGGATATTAGAGTTGCAAAGGTATATGAATTGTATACTTTTTTGCTAACTGTACTGTGATTTTTCTTCTCAAGAATTGTCGAGATTTCTGATGGCTAACATGAGCTGTGAAGGACACAAGGAGAATAGAAAGGAAAGGAATTGCTTAATGGACCTCACATAATTGTGACTACGACTCCAGGTCTGCTGTGTTTACAGATGGAATTGTGGGCTGATAAATTTGTCAAATTTAGCTTAATCCCTTGACTTTTATCTGATGTATATTTTTCCATTAACACAGTATACCTTTCATCTCTACTTTCACACAAACAGCATCTAATTTTTGTTGGACTTTGTTTTCTTTCTTTTTTGATGCTAAAATTATCTCTGTAAGGCCCTAATCAGGTTTTAGGCTATGCAGACAAGACCGTAAGAATCAAGAAAGCTGAATTTCCCATTGCTGCTAAACAGATGCTCAAGATGCAGAAGGCTTGAGATAAATCGGGCATGAAATAGTGGCATTATAGCTCTATACTGACTTTAGTGTGGGGGGTTAAATTTGTTCAGTGTCTGGGATTTCATCTTACCTGACTGTCATACAGTGTGAGATCATTGTCCAAAGGCTGATGATGTGGAGGATGTATGTGCTTTTGAAGTGATCAAACTAAAAGAGAAAACAAAGCTGATGGTTGAAGTCATTACAGCTGAAAACCATCTTTTGATGTCATGGTTTTCTTGGTATGAATTCTAACCAGGCTGTGGGCATTTAAGTCACATTTGTGGGTCAGAAGCCACAGATATTTGTGCTTCTCATAGGCTATATTTTCTGATGCTTTGATCATGATCATTATTATATGATAACTAATATATATTAATATATGTTAGTATATTATATCATATTTATTTTGACCCCAGAATGGATACTAAATGGGATAAGCATGCATATGCTTCAGCATCCATATGATTTATCCCATTTAGTATCCATTCTGGGGTCTAAATAAATATGATATAATGCATATTTATTTAGATTATTTACTTTTTTTAGAACTGGCATTCATTCAATGTCATTCACGTTTCTTTTTACTTTCTTATGAAAAGTTTCTCATCTCCTCTCTTCTCTCAGTATTTTCTTTTCCTCTGTGAGATACCTGTTTTCTTTTACACTTTTTCATTCCTCTACCAAATAGTAGTAATTGAAAACATTTATTGCATGTTTATGTGTATACCAGGTGCTGTGCCAGTTGCTTTTATGTGTATTTTCTCAGTTGCTTTCTTAACGGCCTTGTGGTATGTTTATCCATGGCTTACAGATGAGGAGACTGAGCCTGTGTTGGTCTCTTTCCCTCTTTAACCTAAAGTCCTCCTATCTTTAAACTGAGTTTGTAACCTGGAGCTCCAATTCAGCAGCTAACGCTCAAATTTGTATTTACTGCTGGGCTATTTGTGTGGTGGTCCTTTGAATATTGCTGTGCTAATGGAGGCCTAAACCTTGAGCCCCCTTAATGGAAACCTCTTGGCATCTTTACTTCTTGTCCTGGGATCTTCACACCTAGAATATTGATCCTCACAGAGGAATTTGGAAGAAACAGAGGCAGAGGCCAGAATCTGCTCACCGTCCTATGCCAGGGCAGGTAATGTCCTTAGAGAGATGGGCTTATACCAGTAGAGCAGTGGTGGGGAAGCAAAAGCGAGGTGTTTTCTCCTCATGGTTGCAAAAATATTCACAGAAAAGATTCATTAGCTGCGGTTACTAATTGAAGGACTTTCCTCAAAATCCATGTATTATAACGGTTTAATATACTAAAATGATTTGGAAGAAATTGGCATTGGCATTGGTGAATGTGTTGACATATAAACATATTTTTGTAATTTTTTTTAGAGATTGGGTCTCACTGTCGCACCTAGGCTAGAGTGCAGTGGCAAGATTATAGCTCACTGTAACCTGGGACTCCAGGGCTCAAGTGATCTTCTTCTTCAGCCTCCTGATTACCTGGGGCTGCAGGCATGTATCACCACCCATGGCTAATTAAAAAAATTTTTCTTCGTAGAAACAGGGTCTGACTATATTGCCCAGGCTGGTCTTGAACTCCTGGCATCAAGTGATCCTCCTGCCTTGACCTTCCAAATCGCACTGGGATTATAGCCATGAGCCACCCTACCCAGGCTAAAGCTGTTTTAAGCTTATTGGATGCATGCTGGTTGTGTCACAAGTAGGAGGGGCTTAGAAGCTGCATCACTGTCTTCTTTCCTATACTACCTTTATTGTCACTTAATCACTAAAATACATACTATCTGTTTTTAGGTGGATACTCTGCTTCTCCTGCTAAATATGAAAGCAGGATACCTATCTTCCACCTCTGTGGGGTTACCCCCTTCTCCATTTTTTTTTTTTTTCCTGAAACAATCTTGCACTGTCACCAGGACTGGAATGCAATGGCATGATTTCGGCTCACTCCAAACTCCACCTCTTGGATTCAAGCTCTTCCTCTGCCTCAGCCTCCTGAGTAGCTAGGATTGCAGGTGCCCACCACCATGCCCAGCTAATTTTTTTTATTTTGAGTAAAGATGGGGTTTCAGTATGTTGGCCAGGCTGGTCTTGAACTCCTGACCTCATGATCCGCCCACCTTGGCTTCCCAAAGTCCTGGGGTTGCAGGCGTGAGCCACCGTGCCCAGCCCCACCTCTGTGTTTTTCTGTCACCTGGCAGGATAACTGACTTGTAGCAGAGTTCAGTAAATATTTGTCGAATGAATGATGCTTAGCATGGCAGCTAACACACAGTAGATACTTCACAGATACTCTGCTGATCGTTTTGAGGGAGGCTGTCTATCGCAATTCTTCATTCTAGGAGCTGATTGGAGCTTAGCTGAGCACATGTTTCTTTGATGATTGGAGTTGCTTGCTGCTATGAGTAAATTACAGACTTTTTTTTGACATTTTAACAGAACTTAATGTGACTACTGTTACTGTAGTGATCCTACTGGGCTAAAACAAGCAGAGATAAGAAGGGAGGGTGGCTGAGCTGACGTGGGTGCTAGAAAGAAAATTTAAAAAGAAGGTAACTGGGATCCTGGAAGCAAGCGAAAGAAAATACATACAAAGACAAGACCCAAAATTAAAGGAAAGAAACTAAAAAACAACAGCAAGAAGAAACTGAACACATAATGACCAATAAAAGAAGGGGAATGGATTAGTAATAGTCTCTGAGTTATTTTTGATGCGTTTTTGGTTTAATTCCAGATGACCGCAGAAAGATCTCTGGCAGTTCCATTTGTACCTGCTTAGGAATTTGTTATTTTTCATTTTCCTTCAAGGAATTTACCATGTCTTTTCTCCTACTGTATCCCTCTGCCTTTCATCATCACCAAGGCCATTTGTTCATTCTCTGTTTTTAGGAGCTGAGAAGGCTGAATTTTTCTTTGTTTCTTTTTTTTTTCTTTTTTTTTTTAGAAAAAGAGAGAAAAGGAGAAAGAAAGAAACAGCAAAGGAAAGAAAAAAAAGAATGAAAGAGAGAAAGAAAGAGGAAGAGAAAGAGGAGGAGAAAGAGGGAGAGAGAATGGGATTCTTGTTTTATTGCCCAGGCTAGAATACAGTCTAAAAATGGGTATTAAAAACCTCTTTTATGCCAATAATTGTGCTTAACAATGGAGACAGGAAGGAATAGGGGA
>CAUYQU010079017.1:0-18243 GCA_963574635.1 Cheracebus regulus
ACTTTAGGTCAAGAAAGGTAAAACAGTATCTCAAGCTCCTGGTTTTCCTCTCTCGATAACCATTTTCCCAGTCCTTCACACAACCCTTCATCTATTCCCTGATGAGAATGAATCAACATGCTCACAAAAGCAGAGCTTTGTATCCGTACCAAAAACCTCTGCTCTTCTTGTAAAACCACCTAAGAAAAGGAATGTCAGTGCTGAGCATGTCAACATGACACAGAGATGCAGGATAATCTGTTCCACAAAAAGGAACACTATTAACAAAACACTTGAAGGTACCCAGGAAGATGGAGTGATAGCTTTCAAGTCCCGAGTCTCTTAGCTATCTTCAAATGAAGATTTAAAAGACGTTGTGCATCTGACATGCAGGTTCCAAGCAAAGGTCCAAAGCAAAGTTAAGTTTAGGCCCAAAGAAATAAGACTAAAGATAAATATTAAATGAAAATAGAAAATTATTTCCATAGTTTAGGTCCTTGTTGATGGTCCTTGTAACATTTTTTTTTAGTTGGGAGAGCATGTCCACACTAGAAAAGTAACAGATTTCATCCAGACAAAGCATTCAGTGCTGTGTCCAATAAGCCTACAATAAAGATTATTGTACACATCAGTGAAAACACATGCATACATTGAGTTATAGGAATTGGAGAAACTAGTGAGTAGTTCACCTAAATAATACAGTTGGTGTTATTTTCATCCAGTTACACCAAGCATTTCTGGGACAGCTGAGAAGAGCAGAAACTGAAGAAAGGAGGAGATTGCTCCAATGGGTCCCTGACTCACTTTACCAGATCTCTCTGCTCAGAGAGGATTCATTCCGTGCTGATTTGGTGCCCACCTAATATGCTCAGATGCTATTAGGAGCACTGGGAATGCAGAGGTGAACACCACCCAAGCAAGGTCCCTGGTCTCACAGATGTCACATTCCGGGGAAAGAAGACAGTCGGTCACAAACAGTCTTTTGTTTTTTTCTTTTCACAAAGTTTTTGAATGCCTACTATGTGCCAGATACTATTCTAGGCCTGGCAGACAGCAGTAAACATGGCAGAGTCCCTCCTGCCACAGGGCTTACATTCCAGTAGGGAAAGAAAAGCAACAAACAAGTTGGCAAATAAATAACTCCAGACAGTGCCTATTAGGAAGAAAAGAAAACAGAGTCTAGAACAGATACTGACTTGGAGAAGCGAGGAAGTCTTTTAGAAAGAGAGGTCCAGGAAGGCTTTAATAAGAAGGTAACATTCACGCAGCTTTTTGTGGGGAGCGTTGCCACGTGAGTCCCCTCGGAATTGGTCCTCGCCATGTGGTGAGCTTGAGCCCGGACACGGTTTCCCGTTGGAGGCAGTCGAACTATGGGAAAGTAGGAACTGCAGGTAAAGGAATTATAAAAAGAACTTTGTGAGACAGTGATGTGGCCTGCATGGGGTCTGACAGGACAATGTGTCCAGTTTCTGTATCTGATTTACGACTTTGTTTACCCACTATTGAGTCCTGTGCCTGTTCTTGTGACTGCGCAAATATAATGGGTTTCTGCCTCTCTGGTGCCTTGCATAGTTCAGTAACTTTTAACTATAAGTTTCCCCACCACCTGCGTGACTTGATTGTACCCAATTATGTATCTGATTTTACTATTGTTCTTATGTGCTGCTTTCATGTATGAGGTAATGGTATCTGTTCCTGTTAATGACGTAGGACAAACACATATATACTCACTGTGTGCACAATAAAGCTGCTGTTGAGGCATTGCTGTTTAAGCATTGCTTACTCAGTCCTCCAGACCCCGCTTGCCTGTCTTCTCTTTTTTCCGCGCACTCCCCTATTGAGGTTGAGACCCTCTTGCTGGCCAAGAGTCCCCGGCAGACGTGCCGGCCTCTCGGGAACCCAGACTGCCTGTGTGCCCCCATCGCAAGGTGAATGTGTTGCTGAGACTCAGGCCCGAGGAGGGAAGTGTCCGTGGCCTGGGGCAGGGCTGTGCAGTTGCATAGTGTGCTTCCCTGTCACTCAGGTCACTGAGGGCCGTTCTTGGCACTGTCTAGAAAAGTTTGCTTGCATCCCTGGAGTCACAGGAATCTCATAAACCAGCCCTGCCCCTGGGCACCTGTCCTGTGAGTAGAGCCTGTTGAACTTAACCCTGCCAGATTGGTCTCTCTGTAGGATTCCCTGTCTTTGAAAGGATTCTGGAAGGGCAGTTGTTTCTCTAAACTTACTCCAGAATCTGAAAAGTTATTTAAGGAGACTACACGGCCTTCTGGTGGGCACTGGCCACCGTAAGCTCTATGCAGCTGTGGTCAGTTAAGATGCGGTGTAGTCAATCAAATGAAATTCTGAGAGTGATGACCAAGTGTGTCCAACTAGAATGAAGAGGGGTTGCTGGCAGGGCTCCATCATCGTGGGGGACAAGGAGTCCATTCCGGGTTAACCCAGCTGGGTCCTGCCCAGGTAACAGCACTAGATGTCATTTGCCTAATGTGTTTAGTTTTTAAAAACATATTTAATGCACCTGATATCTTATATGGGCTTGTTCTATTTAATTTTCCAGGTAAAGACAAGGCTTGGCTTTGTGATCCTCTAGATTCCTGTCATGGTGAATTGTTGTATTTCAGTGTCTCAAAGCAATAAAGACAAAGTCAGATCAATCATGTAATGACCACTTCATTCAGTGGCCATTGGAGATGTTTATTATGACACTGCTCCGGCTGGACACGCAACCATGTGACACTAATGTGTCATAGAAGGTCTGTGCTTTGAGTACTTTGACTCATTTTAAATAGCAGAATTCTAAAAAATATACACAAGGCTGGCTTTCCAGTGTTTAAAATCATTGTAGAAACCACCAGGTTGAACAGAAATATAAAAGTTCAGAAAATGATTTTCCTGCTTTGGTGTTGGTTGTGACGGCCGAGGAACGTGATTGCCGCTGTTTACACAACTCCAGACGCTGCCAGGGACAGTTGGGATCAGCTGTCTGTGACTAAAACAGCTGAATCATTGACTCTCTTGACTTGCCAACACCAACCCATTTGACTGAAAGAGCGAAAAAGACTGTTACGATGCACATTGGGGCAGAAAGTTCAGAGAAGGTGTTCTTGAGTGTCATGTTTCTCTATGCAGTTCAGCTGGTAGAATGGGCTATTTCTCTCCAGATGGGGATGATTCTCATTTTTAAGTTATGAAGGTAGTGGATGTGGGGGAACGGATCCTCCTGCAGCCAAAAACAGGAGTCTCTTCCCTTCTCCCTCCCTCCTGCCCCTTGGAAATGGCAGTCTAAGTTACTTAGTGACTCTCGCTGTGGGCCCTTTCTCTGTCGGTGCAAACAGAGAAAGGGCTGTGAGAGTAAACATAGGTATGATACACTCAAATGGCCGGTATGTATCCCACCTGTGGTTCTGGATGCTAAGAGGCCAGGGTTCCGGGCAAGGTCACACCCACATCCTACCCGGAAGCAGCACTGCCCCGAGTCCTCCTCCCCTCCTGCCATCCAGTATTCACTTGGTGACCACACTTGGCTTTCTTGTTGCTTGCCAAGCTCTGTGCCCTGTGGGCCCCCTGGGGCATCCAAGGTGCAGGGAGGGTGGCTGGGGAGGCCGGGCACCCACCTGCGACTCCCACGTGATTCTCCACAAAGCGGATGTAGTTCTGGGCCTGTGGGGGCAGATCCTCCCATCTCCTGGCGCCTGTGGTGTCTGCTTTCCAGCCAGGCAGCGTTTCATATTCGACTTCAACCTTCTGAAGCATCTCCTGGTTAGCTGGGGAAGCACACAGGATATGAGCGGGGCCCTCAGACCTCTCTCTTATCGCCAGGGAAGCAGATATTTGCTGACACAGCCACCCCATCCAAGACCTCCTTGCCCAGGGACTCAGCAGTGGGGAAGGCAGCAAGTGGGCAAGTGGCCCCGTTTGATTTTTCTGTGTTGGATGATGAGCAGGGGACAGCAGTGAGGCTCAGATACTGACTACAAGCCTTCCTTCCAGACCAGGGGACATGACATATTTGCTGCCCATTCTGCTAGAACCTCCACTGTGCCATTGGCTGAGGCACTCCGAGCCTTGGCTTGGAAGTTCTAAGAGACGTACTAAGGGATCTTGAAGCATCTATGTCCTCCCACTCCAAGAGCGTCAGCTCCCAGAGGCCAGGGACCTCCGTTCCATTTGGGACTCCGTGGCTCACAGCAGAAGCTAACCACCCTTACCAATGGAAGATGCTGGAACATGGGTTCTCGCGAGTGTTTCTGAGCCTCAGAGGCAGGCAGTGTTTGCATGCCCCTCCCCCCAGGACCCTGGACCACCATGAGGAGACCTTGCAGGCCTCAGTAGTGCATCCTCTCAAAGGTCAAGGGTCAGGGACACTGCCTGCAAGGACACAGATGGCTCCTGTAGCCAGTGGCCCTCTGTGGTCTACACAGATCTGCCGAGTGGAGAGCAGCTGGGGAAGCTCACCCAGGGTGCTGGGGAGGAAGCCATTGCGGGGAACAGGGTCAGAACATGACCCTGGACTGAGGTTGAGGAGGCACATCCAGATGCACATGACACTGAAATCCAGGAAAATGGCATCTCCTTCATGCTTTCCAGAAGAAGGTGCAGGGGAGTAGGGATCCCGGTTAGGTCTTAAAAATCTCACCACAAAGCACATTTTCTCAGGTGAAATTGACCTGTACATCTGCATAAAGTTTTAGGTTTTCCAGAGCCAACCACATCCACTAACTCCTATGCGCCTCCCGTGGCTCCTGCAGGTGGGCCTTTTCCCTAAGGCAGCTGAAGGTCCCCCAGGGCCCCAGGCAAGTAGTCTGTCCTCCTGAGCCATTCCCAAACCACTGGAAGGCACCTGTAGCCACCCTGAGGCCTGGCGAGGCCTCCTGGGGAACGTTGCAGGGAGAAGCCCGTGAGAGGTGAAAGCCATGATGGAGGCTGGTCACTGGAGACAAGCTGCTTGCCCTGTGTCCTGTGAACGTGGGAACTCACCTCTCACCTCTGAGGAATCACAGGTCCTGTCTATTCCAATGCCCATGAAAAGGCCCAACAGGCAGAACTGTTGTCCACTTCACATACCTGGGAAATAGGGAATCCTTTTCCCGTTCAGCTTGTATGAGACGCCGACTTTAATCTCGCCCAGCACGTCCAGGATGTCCAGCTTCGTCAGGGCCAGCCTGTGGAAAGCCAAGGGGCCAGGTGAACCCAAGAAGTGGCCAGCAATGCTGGGGTCTCTTCCATTCGCTCTTCACCTCTGTTATTTATAGCAGGGTCCCCAGTCCCTGGGCTGTGGACCGGTACTGGTTGGTGGCCTGTTGGAACTGGGCTGCACAGCAGATGAGGGGTGGGCGAGCTGGTGCTACAGCCTGAGCCCCACCTCCTGTCAGATCAGGGGCGGCATTCCGTTCTCACAGGAGCCGGAAGCCTACTGTGAACTGTGCATGTGAGGGATCTAGGCTGCGCGCTGCTTATGAGAATCTAATGTCTGATGATCTGAGGTGGGACGGTTTCAGCCCAAAACCATCTGCTGCCACACCCCTGCCAACTGCTCAGTCCATGGGAAAATCATCTTCCACAAAACTGGTCCCTGGTGCCCAAAAGGCCAGGGACTGCTGATTTACACTGAGTAGGAAAGAAAGATTCAGTGATCACAGAAGGTGTGCTGTCAGCAAACATGCCAGAGGGTGGGAGCTTCTGCTCGCACCCTGCACCTCGTCTCTGCCCTTTCACGTCCCTAAGCGTCTCCTGCTCCCACAGGCTCCACTTTATCCCCTCCCGTCCCCACATGGTGGCTGCTGCACGCCTGTGGCTCCGGCTGCACTGTCCCCACAGCACAGCCATGTTTAGGGTCCCAGCGCTGCCCTGTGTCCAGCCTGTGAGCATGGCACCCTTGTCCTAGTCATCCCCTGCCCACCCACCCGCCAAGGCCAGTGATGTCAGCCTGGTCCATCTTC
Source organism: Cheracebus regulus (assembly GCA_963574635.1). Classification (NCBI taxonomy): domain Eukaryota; kingdom Metazoa; phylum Chordata; class Mammalia; order Primates; family Pitheciidae; genus Cheracebus; species Cheracebus regulus. Next base: position 5,919 of record CAUYQU010079017.1, read on the forward strand.
GGTACTAGGCCCTATGCCAAGGGCTGTTTTTCCTTCTCTCCTGTTTTCCTCCTTCCTGGGGCAAGGCGTGAAGGGGCACCATGCAGCAGCTGTGGATGGGTCTCCTGAGCACTGCTGGCCCCGCCTCTCCTCCATGCTGGCCCTAGCTCAGCACATGATGGGGCTGGCGCCATGATCCCTGTTTGCGCACGAGGAAAGCAAGGGTCAGGGACCCTGGACATCACACCCTCAGATACTTGCTTCCTCTTCTTCCTGTTGCCGGGTTGGCTCTGTCCCCACCCAGGAGGGGTCTGGTTAACTCTCCAGGAATTCTGTCTGATGCCGTCAACCCTGGTGAAGGTTGTGTGACTCCCAGCCTTGGCCTGTCTGACTGAGCTGGAGATGAAGCTGTGAGCCCACCTGTCACACACAGCCTCTCTCTGATCCCTGGGAGACAGCCTGAACAGCTGGGCAGCCCGGGGCAGTGTGTGGAAAGCAGAGGGGCCTGCAGAGTGGACGCCTGGACAGGGCAGCGCCGGTCTCCTGTCCTCTCAGCAGGATGGCAGTGCACCCTTTGTCCTGGGCACCTCCAGTCTCCACATAAATCATTTTAACCTCTTACAAGTGCCAGGACACCCTCATCTTTCACAGCGTCAGTCCTGGGGTGGGCGTTCGTGGCACTTTCCTGTGCTCCCCGGGCTGGCTCCACCACGCCCTGCGTGGGCCTCCTCACTGCTATACCCTGGGCCATGGTTTGTGGAAGGGTCAAGATCAGTGGGAGACCTCGTCCAAGGAGACGTGGTGGCCCTCAGCCCCTGTGTCAAGCGCTGCTTGTCTCTGCAGGTGTCGGGAGTCAGGGGTGGTCCCAGTGGGCATGGCAGCGGCATGGGCTGCTTACGCAGTGAATCCGTTGACCATGTGAGCATATCTCAGAATCATCAGGTCGAGCCAGCCGCAGCGCCTCTTCCTGCCTGTGGTCACCCCCCACTCATGGCCACGGCTCTGCAGCAGGTCTCCGATCTCCTACATGAGAACAGGGTGGACGTCAGGCGGGCTGTGATGGGAGCGTGTGCTGCCTGGCCCTGTGGCTTCCCCTCCTCCTCGCATGTGGCTCTCAGGAATCCCTGAGGCTGCCCGCCCCTGCCGACAGTCCTCACATCCAGCTCCCTGACATGTCCACGCCCCTGGTTAGCCTGTCCGGCAGCTAAAGCTCACACCCAGCAGGGCCCACCAGTGCCACTAGTGCCGCCCAAGCCAGCAAGTGGTCTTCCTGAGCACACTGGCCCACCAGGCTTTGTGAGCTGAGGAAGGCACAGGGCAGCCTTGCTGTTTTCCCCTCCTGCCATGGGCAGCTAGGAGAGGAGGGCTGGCCCTGCAGCTTGGCTTTGGGGGTCAGGGGTGTGCATATCTCCTGACATCCATCTGTGCACCCCTCAATCCTCTCTGGATGGGGTCCGCCCCTCCTCTGTTGGACTCCCAGCACCTGCCGTTCCTCCTGCTCAGGCACGAGGGCCATGTCCTTGCCCTACCAAGGGTCACAGGGTGAGGCCGAGAGAGGAAGGCTGGGGCCTCATGAGGATTCTGGGGCTACAAAAGCTTCCAGAAACCTTCCTGAGGCTGGAGGGCTGGGCAGGGTTGGGGGGGTTGGCTTTCAGCCCCAATTCTAGCTTGGTTGTGACAGAGGACCCCCCCAACCTGGGGACAAGGGCAAGGGAAGGTGCTTAGTGTCCTCTCTGAGCCAAGGTACGTCTACCAGCTACCCCAGATGAGGGTGTCCTGAGGAGCTGCAAGGCGCCTCCACATGCCCGTGGGCCTCACACACTTAGGGGAACAAGGTCATGTGTACACGTGAGCATGCACACACCCTGCATAAGCTCGCATGCTGCTGTGGGAATAGGCCAGCCCCCAGCCCTCTTACTAAGCCCCACTCTGGCCTTTGCAGCAGGAAGGGCCCTGCTGGGAGATGGGGAAATGGCACTGGCCAGGTCCCCACGGCCTCCACCCTGGCACTGCTCACCCCAATCCTGGCACCCCCGCCTGGCCTCCATGTCCTCCCATGGGGTCCTGAGGGGCTGGGACTCACGTTGATCTGCTCGGTGGGGAAGGCCCCGATGCCCACGCGTGTGGTGTAGGCCTTGACCACGCCATACACGTCACCTATGTTCTGTGGGGGGATGCCCAGGCCTGTGCACACGCCGCCCACGGTGCAGTTGGATGAAGTCACGAAGGGGTAGGTTCCTGCAAGACAGACCAGGTTACGGGGCTACCTGTCACTCGCTGTAGATTACTCCATCCGGCCCAAGAGGCCCTCTCAGTAAAGGGAGGGGGCAGTTCAAACCCGCTCTACGTCCCCTCCGTGGGGTCTCCAGCCTGGCCTGTCCTGGGGGCATGGCCGAATGGGGTGCTGTGTGCTGGGCCATGCAGCTCACGTATGAGTCTGGGATAAGGGGAGGCAGCTGCCCACAGCGAGGCGTGAGGTGGCCAGGCTGCCTAGGTGGTGCGGGTACGCTGGTATGCCCGTGGAGGTGAGGACGGATGGCTGTATAGGCCATCGGAAGGGCTGGCTGTGACCCACCTTGCCCGGCTCCCTGGCCCCACCCCTGACCTCCTCACCCTGTCCTTTCCTCTCTAGCCCAGCCCTTTCTCCTCTCCCCTCCCTTGCCTACAATAGGAACGCTAAGGAGAGGAAGGTGGGCCTGCCCGTTCCTCCCCCATCCGTTCCCACGGCTCTCAGCAGCTGGATCTTCCCTGGCAGGCGTGAAAGGTTGCTGGCACGCACACCCTGCCGGACATACCGAAGTCAATGTCGAGGAGGGCGGCATTGGCACCCTCCACCAGGATCTTCTTGGGGGGGCCGTGGAGTGCCTCGTACATAAAGTAAACACCGTCTCGGACCATGGGTCTGATCCGCTCAGCAAAGCCCTGCAAGGACCAAGCGGCAGAGTGAGCCTGTGGCCTGGGGCAGAGGAGGCCCGTGGTCCCCAAGAAGGCTGGCCAGCCCATAACAATGCCGAGTAACGGTGTGCCCCAAGGGCACCAGGCAGGACTGCCGGCCTCCCTGGAGGGGCACTTCCGCAGCCCCCATGCTGCGGCCCCGGCTTCACCTTGAGCCTTTTGAGCTGGCCTTCAATGTCTATTTCCAGGGTGGGGAACATCGACTGGTACTGGCGGGCCAGGTTCTTGAATCTGCACAAGGGACAGTTACTGTCACCCCTCTCGTGGTCCATGCTGGCCCTGAGGGCCCTCCTCTCTAGCCACAGTCCCTTCTGGCAACCTTGCCCCGTCCTCCCAGGACCGCAGATGGCTCAGGTACCTGGAGGAAAACTCATCAAAATCTGACAGGAGGTCGCAGATGCGGAGGCCCGTCCGGGCAGCTTTGGACGAGTAGGTTGGTCCGATTCCCTTCTTGGTGGTACCTATACTGAAAGATGGGCAGTGGGTGCCCATGAGAACCCAGGAGCCACAAGGAGCTCAGGCACCTCACTGAGCCTGCCCAGCAGCCTGTGGGGCCCAGGCTGGCCCCCTTCAGATCCCAGGGTCTGCCCTGTGGATACAGGGTTGAGTGAGGTTACATCAGAGGGTCCGTCCTGGCACCAGTGCCCAGGAGTCTGGGAGGCTGCCACTGGGTGAGCCCTTCCAACAGCCAGTTTCCAGGGGTACCAGGGCTAGCAGGATGGCAGACTGCCTTGAGCCCCACCCCTCACCTCCCTCGTTCCCCCAGCTGTGCTCTCTCCATCTTCATGCTGTCCTGTGCATATTCTGCCTCAGTTTCCCTCTCCAGGTGGTGCTGCTCTCGGGACCCGTCAGCTGCTGCTTCCGCCTGCACGGGGAGCCATGGCTGTGCCATCCTGAACCCCACTGTTTGCCATGGCCCCCACCGGCACAGTGACTCCAGTGCTCACCACTGCCACCTGTGTCTGGCTGAGCTGTGAGTGTGTGCACATGTGGGTGTCGGCACTTGCATGGATGTATGTACTTGTATCGTGTGTGCATGTGTGATGTGTGCACATGGAGTGTGTGCACTTGTGAGTATGTGCACGTGTGGATGTGTGCACTTTGGTGCACTTGCATGGGTGTGTGGGCTTGTGTGGTGTGGTGTGAGCATGTTTGTGCATGTGGTGTGTATGTTAGAGCATGAGTGTGTGCCTGTGCATGTGTGAGAGTGTGAGTGTTGTGTGACCATCAGTGTGTGACCTCTCTGAGGCAGGCACCATCTGCTTCACTCCTGTGTCCCTGGCACATCTGAGGTTCCACTAAACCTTTTTAGTGTTCCTCGTGTCTTCCCTGGGGTGATGGTATGGCTTATGCACTCCTTGGGGGGCTGCGTGGCAGTGGCAGCCGGTAAGGACAATGTGCAATTCCAGAGAGAGATGGGCTGGCTCGTCTGGGGGTTTGGTCATGCACTGTGGAATTTTGACAGGTGCTGTTCTCCAGGGGCTTTGAGTGGGTTGAGGTATCTTCCTGGTCATGCCTAGGACCAGAAACGACCCCCAGTCTACCAGCTTGCCGGCCTGGAGACTCCCCGAGGTGAGAGTGTCCCGGCACACTTACTTCTTCCCCTCTTGTGCCTGGCGCTGCACTTCCTGAAGTCCGTCCACGGCCTGGTGAAAATCAAACACTGTGGAGCGGGCCAGGTGAGGGCACCAGGGAACAGGAGAGAAGCAGAGGACAGCGGTTTACACATGGACCTCACCTCCTGCAGGCCTGAGTCGGCCAGGAAGGGGGTGGTCGAGATTTCAAACAGGACAAACTGGGGTGTGACCATGAGTGTGTGGGGCTCAGTTTCCCCATCTGCTAATGGGCTAGTGGTCCCTGACCCAGCTCCCACCTTGAAGCTCTTTAAAAAGGATAACATACAAGCTAATGGAGCCTCGTGAAATAAGAAGGTCTTGGGGCCAGCCAGGCCTTCCCCTCCATGGCCATCTGAGCTTGGTGGCCATGGAGGGGCAAGGCTGGCTGGCCGTGGTGGGGTTCCCTGTACTCCAGTGGGAAACGTACCAAGGTGGGCTCTGTCAGAGATGATGAGCCTCTTCTCCCAGTCCTTCAGGCCTGCGGGGACATGGCACGCAGGAGGGTCAGTGTTGACAGGTGTGCGGCTGCTCACAGGTGAGGGGCCAGAGCTGGGCTAGCTCGCCCGGTTCCCATCCGGGCAAGGCACGCGGGGAGGAGGCTGACAGGGCCACCTCTGTTACACAGCAAGCAGCAGGCCCACCCCTGGTTGCCTCCCCCAGCTGAGGCTCCTGGACCCTCACCGCCCTGGAATGCCCACCCTCTTGCCTGCAGGCTTCCACTGCAGGCTAGGAAGCTGGAGCTAGTGTGAATTCCAGCCTTCCTCCCCACCTACAGCCACTCTGAAGGTGATCTGCCCCCTCTGGGCTTCAGTCTGGGTGTCCCCAGAATCCCAATCTCCTTGCTCTTTTCACCCCTGCCATGCCCCTTGAGCTTGAGGCTGCAGTTCAGCGTCCTCCTGTCTGTCCCTGCCCTCACTGGGTCTGACTTGCCCACACCCCCAGCTGGTGGGTCTCGCTCACTGCCTGCTGGCCTCTGCGTGCCTGGCCGGATGCTTCTCAGAGCCCCCAGGAGTCACTCCCTTCCCTGCAGGCAGTTCCCGCTTCCTGCTGGATGTCTGGGTCCAGGTCCCTGGCTCCTTTCCAGACTTCCTGACCTGAGTCTGCAGGTGCTACCTGGCCCCGTGATGCCAAGGCTGCCAGTGTCTGAGGCCTCTGGGTGGCCCAGCTCACTCGCTTTGTGCACAGGTAGAGCCAGCGGGTGATGAGCTGGGCCAGCAGAGTTGGGAAGCCCCCTCTGCCAGTCCCCTCCGCACCATACCGCTTAGAGCACCATGTCCGGGACAGGGTAAGGACAGGAACTTGGACCCACCTTTCTTCTCATTCTTCTCTGCTTCCTCAAATAAGCCCGGCAAGTGGATGACCACCCCGTTGCCTGCATGACAGACAGAGGCATGAGAGACAGCGTTGTGTCCCAGACAGTGGAAAACGTACATTAAGAACAGCATGAAAAGGGCGGATGCAGTGACTCACTCCTAGAATCCCAGCACCATGGGAGGTTGAGGCAGGTGGATCACCTGAGGTCAGGAGTTCAAGACCAGCCTGGCCAACACGATGAAACCCCGTCTCTAGTGCAGACACAAAAAATTAGCCCGGCGTGATGGTGTGCACCTGTAATCCCAGCCACTCAGGAGGCGGAGGCAGGAGAATCGCTTGAACCTGGGAGGTGGAGGTTGCAGTGAGCTGAGATTGAGCCCCTGCACTGCGGCCTGGACAGCAGAGCGAGACTGTGTCTCAAACAAACAAACAAACAAACAAAGCTGCATGACGTGGGCATGCTGGCATTCCCAGCAGCATTATTCACAGTAGCCAAGAGCCGTCCACCGGCAGATGAAGGATGAGCAGGCCGCGGTCTAGAGCACTCAGCCTTAGAAAAGGAAGGAAATTCTGCACAGGCTGCAACACGGAGGGGCTGCGAAGACATTATGCTAAGTGAAATAAGGCAGCCACAGAAGGCCACAAACAGGATGATTCCACTTATGTGAGGTCCCTGGAGGACTCATATTCATAGAGATAGAAAGTAGAGGGCCGGACGCGGTGACTCACGCCTGTCATCTCAGCACCTTGGGAGGCCGAGGCAGGCGGATCACAAGGTCAGGAGATCGAGACCATCCTGGCCAACATGGCGAAACCCCATCTCTACCAAAAATGCAAAAATTAGCCGGGCGTGGTGACGTGTGCCTGTAGTCCCAGCTACTCGGTAGGCTGAGGCAGGAGAATCGCTTGAACCCGGGAGGCGGAGGATGCAGTGAGCTGAGATCACACCACTGCACTCCAGCCCAGGCGACAGAGCGACTCCATTTCTCCATCTCTAAATATATATATATATATATATATATTAGCTGGCGGAGTGGCACAGGCCTATAGTCCTGGCTACTTGGGAGACTCAGGCAGGAGGATCTCTTGAGCCCAGGAGGTTGAGGATGTAGTGAGCTAGGACTGCGCTAGTGCACTCCAGTCTGAGTGACGGGGCAAGACCCCATCTCAAAACAACAAACAGACAAGCAGAAATCTACCCCTGAGCTGTAACCCCCTTGATGGAAGATGCAGCCCTGCAGAAGCCCCTGCCGCCTCCCCAGGGAGCCCCTTTCTCTTTGCCAGTCCCCTCCGAGGCTGGCCAGGGCACAACCTCCGCTGAGGGAGACAGGATTTCAGTCCACACGAGACTGACCCAGAGACTGCGAAAGCCTCAGTGAGCACAAAAGGTCACCCAAATGCCACGGCATCCTGAAATAAACACTTGGCAGAGGCCTGGAGCGTCGCAAGCTGAGGGTGTCTGTGTGAGCCCTGGCACGTCCTGCCCCTTGCTAAGCGGTGCCTCCTTGGCCTTGTTTCCCACCATGTGGGGCCCAGGGAGGGGTGGACAAGGCTGGTGGCTGGCGGCTGGCAAAGGCTCCCTGCAGCACCACTGCCCAGTTGCCAGGGCAGGGACTCCTGCAACACGGCGGGCAGGCCACCTCACTGCCTAGGGCCTCCCTGCTGTGAACTAGGGACTGCCCCCACACTGTCCTTGCCCCACTGTTGGGAAGGCCAGGACCCGGTCTGCACCCAAGTGGACAGGCTTGGGTGAGTCACTCCAGCTCAGCTCCTGAGGACACGCGGCCCCCGCAGCAGCCACCTTGGCGCTAAGTGCCTCCCTCTGCTCACATTCAATGGGCCCAGCCCATGCCACCTGCTGGGCACACGCGGAAAGCGCCTGAGCCCCCACTTCCTGACAGGGGCTGGGAAAGGGTCAGATACATCACAAGGGTGGCCTTGCTTAAGCCGAAGGCGCTGGGAGGGAAAGTATAAGAAAGGCCTGACCGGCTTGGCCACTGGGACCAGGAAAAGCTTCTCTGAGCAAAAGGGTCTTGGGTGAGAGCTGAGGCCAGGATGCACAGTGCAGGCTTCTGACGAGAGAAGGGGGAAGGGAGAGCCACGGAAACCTGGGGGCAGAGGAGGGACGCCTCCCGGGGCACTGCTGGTCACCGCTGGCTGCAGCGAAGTCCATGGGGAGGTCTTTGCCTGGACCCAGGAGGGACACGTAATGTGGAAGGAGGATCCCCTGCAGCACGGACTGGGGAGAGGCTAGAATCAGGCCTGTCAGGGGGCCACAGCAGCCCAGGGAAGAGGACGGCCACATGGCACGGCAGGGCCAGGGAGGGCACAGCTTCATCCACGCAGCCTGGTTGCCACGCAGCGAGAAGCCAGGCCTGTCACAACCATGTGCCCACTCACAAGTATGCACACACAGTCACGTACATACGGACATGTGGTCTCGCACGCACACACAGGGAGTCTGGGATCAGGCACTCGCGCTCCCGCGTGGCCAATGTGGCCCCTTCTCCCGTCAACCCCTGGTCCTCTCAGCTGCATTCCCAGCCCAGGCCTGGGCCATGCAGGTTTCTCCGCGCAGTGCCTGTTGGGGCGGGCGGCGCTGGGGTCCAGCCTAGGCTTTTGCTACTCCTAGAACCGTCATCACCAGGCTCTGGTGCCCCGTGCCCCACGCGTGGGCCCCTGAGCTGGCTGACACTGCCTTTCCTGCTCGCACGTGGGCGGGGCAGGGACTCACCGATGAAGGACAGGGCCTTGGCGTTGATGATGCCGCTGGGCAGCAGGTGGAAGTCGTACTCCTTCCCGTCCACCACCACCGTGTGGCCCGCGTTATTGCCGCCCTGGAACAGAAAGCGGGCTGAGCTGCAGGCACGCGAGTGCTGAGGAGTCCCGCACGTGGACTGGCCTGTAGGGCACTGCGATTGGACTTGGGGCGTCTGGTTCGGTGGCCAGCTCTCCTGTGTGTGCACAGGGCTGGGATGTGAGCGTCCTGCACCTTGGAAGGAGTGCAGTAGCTCATCAGGGGCCTGGGTCAGGGAGGGTCTGGCCCAGGCTGGTGCCAACACCTCCAGGCGGCTTGGTGAAGGTCTCTGCAGCTACACACCTCGCTCTGGAGCTCACTCCTCTCATGCAGGGATGCGGGGCCCAACCCTTCAGCAGAGCATGAATTCAGTGCCCCACAGCCCAACCTGCCCTCACCCGCTTTAGCAGGGACCCCTCCCTTTGGGCACCTCCCATCTAAGAATGAAAAAGAAGCCATTCTGGGCCAGCCCTGTTCTGGGGAACACCCAGCCACAGGCTCCTCTCTCTGGGGGAGCTCTTGCTGATGGCAGTGAGAGGGCCTGGGAGGGGGATATGCAGGTTCCAATCCCCCTCCTGCCACGAAACAGTCATGTGACACAAGCAAACCGTGTCCCCGCCCTGGACGCCACTGCCTTAGGTTCCCAGAGCCCCTCGTGCCAGCGGCAGCTGGAGGGTAACGTGGTGCCCTTCCGGGTGGGGCAACACAGCCCTCCTGCCTTTCTTTTTTTTAAAATACATATTTTATTGCACTTTAGGTTCTGCCCTCCTGGCTTTTGCTTGGGTCTGCTCAGCACGACCCAGGGCCAGTGGTGTCCCCTGTCGCCCCCACCCCCTGCTCCTGCAGCGCAGGTGGGCTGGTGGTGTGACGGATGCAGGGACACCGCAGCCTCAAGGCACGGCTGGCAGGGCTCCCCCACGTGCAGGCAGGAGACCCCCGCCGCGCGGCTGAGGAAGAGGCACCATCTGCTGGCCCACCGCCCACGAAGCCAGGCCCCCACCAACGGCAACGGGTGTCCCTCCAGCACCTTTGGGTGTTCATGCCACCACCAGGGACCCCTGTGAGCCAGGTGTGGCAGAGCCGGGAGGGCACCTCAGAAGGTCTCCGGTCCAGGAGAGAAGGCCAGGTCCCAGCCCCACCTCCGGCCAGCCACTGGATGGCATGGGGGACCCTGCCCACTGCCTCCTCTCCTTGAGCTCCACCTGCAAGGGGAGCAGGGTCCTGGTGGGATAGGGGCACATGCACTGATACCCTGCCCTGCAGACTGGTCTGGCCTCTCCTTCACTACTACCCTTTTGGGGCCCACTCTGTCCCCTGAACCCCAGAGCCCAGATCCAGCCCCACGTTCCTGCCTCGCCTCCTGGCAGAAAAGCCCTCAGCTTGTCTACCCATGGGGGACCTCCCGGCCACACCCCACTGCTGTCAGCTCAGCAGAGCGCTCTCAGCTCCCCTTCCACTTCAAAGGCCTGGCAGTGGGGTGTCCCACATAGCCTTTCTCTGCCTGCCCAGGTGGGACTAAGTGACGGCGGTCCCCTCCCTCCCCACCAGTTCCTCATGACGCATCTGGACAGATTTACATGCAGAGCCCTGGCGGCTGCTGGCAGGGCAAACCTGGGGACAGAGGGAGGCAGATCCGGAGACGCCAGGCAGGGGGCTCGCCCTCCTGGGACCTAACTTCACACATCGGCAGACTAAGCAGCACTCGGCGGGAGCCTCGATGCCCCTTCCCGGAGCAGGAGTCCCCGCCTTCATGCCCTGACTTCTGCCTGGCCCTGCCCAGCTGGGCCCAGTCCTTGCAGGAAGCCAGTTCAGGGCTGTGGTTCTGGGCGGGGCTGTGCTGGGTGAACTGGTGGGGATCCTGGGAGGTGGAGAAACGCAGGAAGCCTGGTGGCAGGTGGGAGGGTGGTCTGGGAGAGCTAAGGCTGCTGGGCGGTGCAGCAGGAGGAGGAGGAGGGTCAGGGCTCTTCTGCAGCCCGGGCGGACGGGTGAGGCTCAGCCTATGCGGTTCAGCAGACCCTGAGTCAGCCCTGGGCATGCGGCTTCAGTCCATCAGGACGGGACAGGCCCTGGTGTGACTCGCACAGGCTCTGGGTTTGGGGGTCACTGTGCTCTCCTGGAGACCCCCACCCTTACTCTGTCCTTGCCTCAGGACATGAGTGGTAATTCCCCTCCACTGGGGTCACAGAGCATGTTCATGCCCACGATTGCATCTGCTGCCTTTTGGGGGCAGCCAGGGATGACGTCTCTGAGGACAGGTAGGGAAACTGAGAGACGGGAAACCTCTCCCTTGTACACAGTGCCCCCCCACCCCCCGCCTCCCCAGGGTGGGCAGGCCGTGAGGGATGACCTGGCGCCAGGCCAAGTGCTGCCTACCATGGCAGAGCGCCCAGGGCCCACGTCAGCAGGCCAGGGACACCCCGCTGGGCGCACCCTGGCTCTGTTGGGGGCAAACACAGGCTCCTAGGAACAGGCGTGGCTTGTCTTGGGCCAGTGGTGTCCAGTGACCCCAGGGCCAGTGCCAGGCCACTCCCGGGAGCAGAAGCCAGCCCAGGACACTGAGCCTGGGACCTGATGGCCTGCAGGGGCTCCCAGTTGTGGGGAGCCCAGGACCATGGCCCCGGGGAGACCCTAGTCTGTCTTCCTCATCACCAGGGAGGTCTCAGGATGTCAGGCTGCACAGACACGTGGTGAGGTTGGGGACAATAAATCTCCCTGCCCTTCCTCCATGGCAAAGGCAGCTTCATGGCAAAGGCACCCAAGGAGGGCTGGGCAAAGGGAAGCTGGTAGTCAGGCCGGGGCTCTGCACAAAGGCAGGGCCTCACGTCCAGGCCAGGGTCTGCCTTGCCATGGGAGCTATCAGCCAAGGCTGACCATGGGGCTGGCCACTGAGGCGGCAGCGAACATCAGGGCCAGCCCCGCCCTCCCTGGAGAGGCTCTGGGGCCTTCCCTCGGGGCCGCCTCTGGCAGTAGGTGGCCAGCAGCCCCTCAGCAGTCCGGAGGCTGCCGCCATCTTATTCGGCCTCCTGCTCTTGCAGACGCACAGCTGCCTCCAGCCCCGCCGCTCTCCCCCCTCTCCTTCCTGGCCCCTGCTGGCCCAGTAGATGGGTCCACGGATCCTGCCGCTTGTCCCAGGTGGCCTGGCCCTGAGCCCTGTGTCTGGTCGCCATCCCCGCAGTGCCATGCTGCTGATACTGCAAGGCCTCTCCACACACAGGCTTTGTCCTTGCCCCTTGCCTCCAGTGCCCAGATGCTGCACGCCCTGCCCCTGCACTGAGCTTGCCCCCGCGCGTGCCCAGCCTTGCCCTGCAGCCATTGTCCTGCTCCTGACCCCCATCCCTAAGCCCTTGGGATGCCCCCTGCCAACTACCTGGCTTGGGGACTGTCCACTGACCTCCTCTGACTTGCTGGGCCCCCTCCACTCATGGCCTGCTCAGCCACTGCCTCTCCCTGCTGTGGGAAGAAGGAAAGCTCCTTTTCACAGCTTCCTTTCCTGTTAAAGAATAAGTGTGCTCATAACTTTGTGAAGCCCTTTCCTATGTAGCTGTTAGACACGCCATGCTTACAGGCACATAGTACATTCTATGTCCTTGTACTTTAACCAAGATGTCTGTGCTGGACGTACTCACAGGCTTGTCCCAGCTCTCCAGTGCTTTTACCTGTTTAG
>CAUYQU010079018.1:0-14263 GCA_963574635.1 Cheracebus regulus
TCCTTGTTAAACATTCCCATGATAAGCAACTTTTATTAGCCTAAATTAAAACCAAATAGATTAGAAATATCCACATGTTCTCACTCATAGGTGGGTGTTCAACGATGAGAACACATGGACACAGGGAGGGAGCATCATACAGTGGGGTATGTTGGTGGGGACTAGGGTAGGGACTGCGGGTGGTAGGGAGTTGGGGAGGGATAAGATGGGGAAAAATGCCAGATATAGGTGATGGGGATGGAGGCAGCAAACCACATTGCCATGTATGTACCCATGCAACAATCATGCATATTCTTCACTTGTACCCAAGAACCTAAAGTGCAATGATATATATATACATTTTTTTAAAAGTAAACCTTGTCATCTCAAAAAAAGAAAAAAAAAACTGTACACACCATGGAATACTACTCAGCCATGAAAATAAACAAAATAATGGCATTTGCAGCAACCTGGATGGAACTGGATACAGTATGTTTGGCTGACTTTAACTGCTTAACATTATTTATGACACAGAAATAGACGTTGATGCATGTAGCTGCAGTTCGTTGATTCTCATTGCAATATATTTTACTCTCTGAGTATACCACTATTTATCTATTCTATTTTTAATGGGATTTTGAATGTTTTCCCCAGTTTTAGTCTCTTAGGAACCATCATTCTACATGCCTCTTGCTATATATGTATAAATACATTGCCAATAAAAAACGAAACTTGGGTTTCATAAAATGAGTTGGAAAATGCTGCTCCTCTTTCACCTTTTGTCTGTTACCTGCAGGTGCTTGAGTAATACTGGTATTATTTTTCCTCAAATGTTTTATAGAAGTCATGGATGAAGCCATCTTGTCCTATAAATTCTTCTCATGAGAAACTTCTAAATTATTGAATTTAGTTTATGTAATGCTTCTTGCATTTTTTCTATTAAAGTAAACACACATAATTAAAGAGCAGATTTCTTGTGTATGCTAGAAAGAAACCAGTAGGGAAATGAAAGGAGTTTGAGTTTTATTCTAAATGTGACATAATATAGTCGTACAGCCTTGAACAAGTTCAATAATCTCTCTGAGTTTTTATTTTTACCATTGAAGTATTTACCTGCCTTACTAAGCTGTGTTGGGTTTATGAATGAAATGATCACGGTACCTACTAAATGGTAGTTATTATTCATTTTCCCTGTCTTAGGTATAGATGGCAACTGGGGAATATCATGCTTGTTTGAAATAAAAGTAATTTCTTCTGAAGTTACAATTGATATGAGTACTTAATCTTTTACATATTTCAGCATTATATACATAGAGTTAGCATCACTGGTAAGGTCTGACATTCTACATTACTTCTTTTTGCCTTCCCCACAAAGTAAACTAACATTTTCCTAAAAATAGACTTTATTTTGTGCTGTTGAAGAAGTGATTTCTAGGAGTGAAAACAAGTTGAACAAAAACTGTGGCACGTCTAAGAAAAAACATTTCCACATTAAATACTCCCATAAATTTCTAAAAATTCCATGACCTATTGAAACAGAAAAATGTCTTGGTGATTGGTGATACTGAGTACAAGGAAGACTAGAAGAGGCATCTGTAGTGAGATTGTGTATATCTGGAGTGAAGTAGTTACGGAGCCGAGACCTTCGATAAGTAAATTTGCAAAATACACATACACACACACACATTTAGAAGAAGCCAAAGTAAACAGTGTGAACACAGAAATCAACAGCAAGAGACATTGCTGTGTGGCAACTTTATGATATGAAGCCCAAGATTAGTATTAATATAAAAATAAAATTGATATAATGCTTCGAGGTGTGAAAGGCAAGTAGCAGAAGTAGCAATTTGACACACAAAGAATTTACAGATAAAATCCTTGAGGGCTTTCATGAGTGTGTATGTAAAATACAAAATTTAGATACTGCTAGAGATATTTATCCTATGAGTGTCCAGCATCATATTAGAATCTTATAGTTTCTCCTACAGCTATTTAAACCTTATAATTATTTAATGATTACTTTATTCATATGAGTTATTTTATCTCTACAATTCTGACTGATTTCAAGATGTGAGAAATAAAAGGAATAAGCTTCATTCTCAGAAAATTGCATGTACACTCCAACAGATAAAAGAAATATTTCACACTTTATGAAATGACGAATTTGATGTATTTCTGAAATTGAGGGACAACTTTCCTTCTGTTCTTTTAAAATAGCAAATAAAATTAAATTGAAGAGGATTCTATTCCCTCTAGTTTAATTTCATCCAGTAGGCCAATAAATACCCAGGATTTCTGTACCCTTCATAAAAACAGAAAAATGAAATATCCACACTTATCAAAAGAAAATACTGGGTCATATATGTTATATTACATATTTTAATTAGAATGAGTGATAACCAGCCCCATCTTGGCTTATTTTTAATGATTTTTAAAAATTGTTATGATCTCTTTACCCTGACAGTCTTCTATTTGTACTAACATGTTAGAATGCTACTTTTTTTTTTTTTTGAGACGGAGTTTCACCCTTGTGGCCCAGGCTGGAGTGCAATGGCACAATCTCAGCTCACCACAACCTCCGCCTCCCGGGTTCAAGATCTCCTGCTTCAGCCTCCTGAGTAGCTGGGATTACAGGTATGCTCCACCACACCCAGCTAATTTTATAATTTTAGGAGAGATGGTGTTTCTCCAAGTTTGATCAGGCTGATCTCAGATTCCCAACCTCAGGTGATCCACCTGCCTTGGCCTCCCCAAGTGCCGGGACTACAGATGGTGAGCCACCACACCTGGCCAGAATGCAACCTTTAGCGTGGCAGTTCCCCTCTTAGTCCCACCTTGGATTTCTGCCACACCTGTGCTGACCTTCCACACAAGCATTTATTGGCTTCAAGTAGGTACAACTTAACAGATTTGGGCTTAGGTCCTATTTCAATAGCAGTTGTTTCCTTGCTGCGGGGACTCATCTGACTGTGGAAATCCTCTCTGCACTCAGCATATACCAGCTGTCTGGGGAAGTTACCTCACGGAGAACCTTTGACTGATGGAGGACAGGAGGTGATGAATAAAAATTTTCTCCTTTTTTCCTACAGGCAGGCAGTTCACAAAAGTATTTCACAAGGATCCTTAGAAGGCCCTACAGTAGCAAATACTAGTTGCCTTTAGGATGGACAGTTTAGAGTTTTACATCTTTATGTGACTTTCACTTTTTCCCTTACCCCATCTGATCCTCAAACCTACTCCCTGGGAACATATTTTTAAATAAGTGACCTGAACACAGCCTTTAATTCAGACTGTGCTTTTAGAAAAAGCCAGGCATTTTAATTCTTAGTCAGATCAAAACAGGTACAACAAACCAGCTCACTTTAGATGGTAATCCTCTATGACGGCTTGTTGGCTTGTCGGCTACCTGACCAAACTTGCTTCACCAGTTCCTTTAATCACCTAAGAAAAACAGCATTTTCAATTTGTCCACCTTTCATGCTTTGTTCAGTTTTACCAGTTTCTGCTTCCCACACGCACTTGAGAACGATTCTCTGCCACTCTACCCGACTTGAATTGCATTATGCTTACCAGGCTGTTTCTGCTTCCTAAATGATATCCCATGCTAGGGGCAAACTATGACCTAGTTTTGTCAAAAGCATAATCGAACAAGACTAAAGTATATTCTGCTTTCTATTTTTCTCTGTTCTACTCAGTTTTGAGATATCCAGTAAAAACCAAGTTAATATAGCTGCATTTAATTTGATATCTGACCTCCTGACTTCCTTCTTAACCTTGTCATATCTGCCATCTGGTAACTGAGGTCTCTAGATTTTATCAGGAAAAATAAATAAATATTTAACACATCTGTAGCAATTGTAATAAACAGAACTCTTTTGCATATGTAATTTTATTTGATCCTCCAACCACCATAGTCATAAGAGAGATGGTGCACACAATAAAACTCTGTTTTACAAATGAATACAACCAGATTTGAGAAAAGAAATTGCATTTGGCCAAGGTCACTGTTCTGGTAAATATTGGAGCCAGAATATGAACCCAAGTTTTTTGCCTTTCTAGACAAATGCTCTTTTCACATGCAAAATAGATTAGTGTTCAATCTGTGTCATCCATTGCTATAGTAGCTTATGTAATCAAAACTTGCTTCTCCTTCCAAGAAAACGTGGAAAGAAAATAGAGAAATCTATCAGTCATTTTTCTCCTGAAGGAGAGGAAACATGAGCGAGAAATATGTTTAATTTGGGGAACAGTGTTGTCATCTTTGTTGATGGGCAGAGGCAGCATTTTAGAATAATCAGAAGTCTATTTTCATCCTCCAAGAGCTTTGTTTATTGGTGAGTTTCTATGTTATCCTGGAAGTACAACAGATGCCTGGAGTGTCTGTAATGAACTTTGCATACGTTAGTATGCTTGGCACTTAGAACTGCCTGCACATCCTCATGGATGACTTCTGTTCTCTTTTTTCTCGATATGTTTTACTTTCACAGTGAAACCGCCAATAGTGGCGGTAGAACCCTCTACCTGGTTCAGGGTCATCGGGATCCAGTGTTTGGCATGGTGGGACAAGCAAACTATAATCTGATAGTAGTTACCCAGGACCCACCTTCTTTGCCAAGGAGGGTGGGAAAGGACTTCAGAGACTGCCAAACAATCTTATTTGGTTGGAATGTGCATAATAATTATTTCCTATAGCATTATTGAATAATATTCTCACAAATACGAGTGAAAACAATTTTCAAATCAAGGATTTGTTTGCATATAATTCTTCAGTTAGAGGAATAATCCAAAATGAAATTCCCAAAGTCAACTTGAATTAATTCATAATAAATTCTTTCCATTTCTAAAACCTAAATGTGCTTTTACACCTATTTGGGGTTTGGTAAGTTTTATTGCATAGGTTGCAAACTGAAAGTCACCTTTAATTTACATATTTTAGTAAGATATATTGATTTATTATTCAAACTACCTCAAGTCTTTTTCTATTCTTGCTACCCTCAGAGACTGCATTTTAATTTACTACTAATAGCTGGCTAGAAAAATGGTAGAGAGCAGACAAATATTTTAAAAAGAAATCCTGAACTAACTTAGAGATTGTATTTTTAAAAATACCTGTACATGGTAAGAAAAATTGCCAATGGCAAGAAAAAATCTTAAGAAAATATGGTTTTATTGGATTAAAAATTGTAAATATTAAATACAATTGAGAAACATAGGAAAGTAAAGTTCTAGAAGGCATTGGTTTCCAATGCAAATTATACAAATTACGTGTATCAGTTTTATCACCCTGCTCTGGTAGATAGCTTCACATATTAAATCACCTCCTGTAATTCTTCAGGTCAGCTGCTTCCAAGTGATGTGGGATATGGTGGAATTATTAGGTCTTGTGGTCATGCATAAGTTATTGCATCTCCTGTTGCCAGTGAGTCCATTGATCAGAGGTGACACTGGTGAGATCTGTATCAGTAAATCAGGTGTTCTTAAATTCTTGGACACTGATGTTGTCTGTGCCTCTGGAATAAGGAAAAGAGAAGGTAAGTCCATAGCTAAGATATGTCTCAACAGAACTGGCTTTATAGTTTGTGGGATCCAGTACAAATTGAGAATGCAGGGCCCCTTGTCCAAAAATGATTAAGAATTTTACATCAGAGCATTAAACTAAGCATGTGACCCATCTACGTCTGGGGTCTGTGCAGCTTCACAAATGGCAAACCTGGGAAGGAAGCCTTATGTATCAATTCTGACAAGGGTGAAATTCTGTCCCTTCCAGGTGTGAAGAGGTCTGAGATCATGAACTTGCTGTCAAAGATTAGCTGGTGTCCTTGAGAAAAGTTACTGCATTGAAGGTCTTTGGGTTGGTCTCTGCTATTGGTAGATCCCGGATTCAGCTGAGGCAAAAGTTACATCAGCCTTTTGAGAGGAATATATTCTTTCAGTGACCACTGTGGCCACTACATTCATAATTCCATTGTGCAAGCACCAGAGAGTCCAAAAGGCAGGCTGGTGACATTTTGGTTGCTGATTTTTTCTCATCTGCAGTGGGTGCTTTCTGGTGGGCATTAATGTAAAACCTGCACACTTTATGCTTTCTCCCAAACACCCATTCATAAGCCTGTTCCAAGACTTTCTTATCTTTTTCTTCCAATATTGTTCACTGCTGAGATAATAAATTTTTGCATCTACTAAGTTTGGGAGTAATTAGTTATGTGACAACAGATAACTAATGCAGTGATTAAAGAGATTGCCTTCTTAAGATCTTCATTCCTCTTACCCAACCCAACTTAAGACCAACACATCTATGGTCAGTGACTGGTAGCTGCTCTCATGGAGGGAGACATGAAATAAACAAATAATAATGTAAAATGTAAGTTTATTTTGTTGACTAATTTCTTTGAGCTCGTGAATGAATACAATTTTCTAACTTTTCCCATCAAAATGCTTGAAATTTTGTTGACAGCATCAATTCCACTTTCAGTAAATTGGATCCCCTTAGTCAAAATAGTTTTTGGAGAAATAATCCACTCAAATGCAAGACATAAAGAAATGTAGAAAATAGGACATGTTCTACATACTGTCCAATTTTAACGTGGCTTATGAATGGCAGAGGATAGAATCAAGTTTGAAACTAAGAAGAGGGGAACGGGTGCAGTGGCTCACACCTGTAATCCTAGCACTATGGGAGGCCATGGCAGGCAAATCCCCTGAGGTCAGGAGTTTGAAACCAGCCTGGCCAACATGGTGAAACCCTGTCTCTACTAAACATACAAAAATTAGCTGGGTGTAGTGGCACACATCTGTAATCCCAGCTACTTGGAAGGCTGAGGCAGAAGAATCGCTTGAAATGGGAGGTGGAGGTTGCAGTGAGCCAAGATCATGCCACTTCACTCCAGCCTGGGAGACAGATTGAGATTCCATTTAAAAAAAAAAGAAATGCAATTAAGAAGAGGGAAAGGGGAAATTGCCACTGTTCTTTATTACATTTCCAAGAATCTGGGATGTCCTCATCACATTTTCAGATTTGACCTGGGTGAGAAAAGAGACTTTTTTTTTTTTTTTGAGATGGATTCTTGCTCTGTTGCCTAGGCCAGAATGCAGTGGTGCAATCTCGGCTCACTGCAACCTCTGCCTCCCAGGTTCAAGCGATTCTCCTGCCTCGGCCTCCTGAGGAGCTGAGATTACAGGTGTGTGCCACCACATCCAGCTAATTGTTTGTATTTAGTAAAGACAAGGTTTCACCATGTTAGCCAGGATGGTCTCAATTTCCTGAACTCATGATCCTCCCACCTTGGCCTCCTATAGTGCTGGGATTACATGCATGAGCCACCGCCCCTAGGCGGAGAAAAGAGACTTTTAAAAACCTTTTTCTATTTCTTAATGCCTATAGAAACATCAACTAAACTTTGGAAAACAATTACCACAGGAAAATAACAAAGGCTTTTCTATATTACTATTGAAGAATAAAGAAGGAAGTTTACCTACTTGTTATTTACTGAAGAGAATTTTTTAAAGGGTATGTCTCTTAACTCCTTTCCTTGAGAACTAATCATTCTCTTGCAGATAAGAAGGAATATTCCTGTTGTAGTAGGTTAAAGCTTCTTTGAAGGATTGATGTTCAAGGGAAAATGTGGAGTACCTGAGCATTTTCTGGAAATGGATTTAACATAAGAAAATGTTAAGCACATGGCAGAAAAATATTTTATTCAAAGAGTTATATTAGGCTTCAAAGAAATCCCATAGCAAGTAAAATTCTAATGTTAACAACAACATTCAGCGATCATCTGTGACAATACATAATCAGTGACACTTGGAAATGGACAAAGCAGAGCCAGAGAATAGGACAAAACTGGATGTGTAATATTTACAAATTTACATTCAAGTATAGAATTGTAATGAAAGTCTACAAGTTTTCTCTGATTATATTCTTATAAAAAAAAACCATGAAATAGAAGAAGCTGGTATTATTTTCTTACAGATGAAAAAATATGAGCTATCTTGAGGCTAAGCAACTTATCCCAGAAAGAATAAATAAGATTCCCTACTGTGAGTCCTTTGTTAGATGTTGTCTACATTATTTACTAGGACATTAAAGTCTACTAAAACTTCTATTGAAGGGTCTCATGGAATTAGGTCATTTGTTTATGGCTTTCATTTTACAGGTGGAATTTAGAGAAGTGTCTGTCTTAAATCCTTATTTCAGAAACATTAGGGCCGTTTTTCAAAGCTTTGAATCACTTCAGGAAGTCAAAAGTGGATTTTCAGAGACACTTTAGAGAAGTTCATTGCTTCTAAAGAGGTAAGTCTGCAATCAAACTCTTCATCCTTTCCTGAATATCTTCTCTAATTTACCAGTATTTTTAAAAGGCCCAAAATGCAGAAGAAAGAAAGATTTCATAAAAACAAACCAAAAAAACCTTAAACATTAATGCCTCTCAAAACATCTCAGAAGAATGTGACCAAATGATATATAGATATTTTCCAAAGAACATTCTACAAAATGTTAGTCTTTTTTAATTAGATTCTTTCTGCTAATAATGGACTCATTATTCATTCAGTTTACAAGTGTACTTTATAATAAAAATGAATGTATTTCTAGTATGCAAATAGAGGTAGGTTAAATCATAACAATTTAGTTATTTCTAATAGATTTCAATGGCTATGCATGATCCAGGAGAAAAAAATATATAGGTTTCAGAGTTAGAATATATTCAAATCTTGATCCTACTTCTGTAATTACTAGTAAAGGCCTTTTGCCATTTTTAAAGACAATCTCTCTTTCTTAAAATCATTATCTAAAACCTACTTTAAACTAATAGTTTGCTGCTCTTAGATTTTTTTACATAATGTTCACCTCATGTTTATATGCTTAAATGTGGCCATTAATATTACTCTCAGATTTATTCAATATTTTTTCATATATTTAATTTTTTAAGCAGTGTTCCATTTTTGAACCACCCTGTTTTAAATGGGTATGTATGTCACTCAACCAAGAAATTAGTGCACAAGTGTTAATCCTATCATGTCAAACTCTGTGTGCATGGAATTTCATAGTTATCTGTTAATCAAATAAAATAAAGCTCTGGGCCTATCTTCCCCACACTGGAAGGGAATTTAACCTTAGTTATGAAAGCCACCCTTCTGCCCATTCACTTCCAAAGGATTGAGCAAATGGCCTACTTTTAGAATTTCAAAACAAAAAATAAAGATGTATAAGACACAAACTGTTTGTAAAAAGTTATGAGCCATATTAGCATTCTCTAAATCTACCTTTTCATCTAATATGTCTTGGTTTATTTGTTTCAAAATTCTGGAAACAGACAAGTTCAGTTTACCTCGGGCAATGTGGTTTATCCTCAGAATGGGTAGCAACATAGACTGTATTTAAATTTAAAAGGAAAAGAAAAGAGTAAGAAAAAAAAATAGATTCACCCTCCAGTTTTTCAGGATCTTGCAATGTGAAGTCTTATGCAAACCTGTTCTCCACAAGCAGTTGTGAGATTTAACATTCCCACTTTTACATTTCTACCTACTAAAATTTACATGTTGACAGTCCTCCTTCCAAGGCATTCACCTTTACTAACCAATCAAAATCTTGATTTAATATAGGATTCATTGGTTTTTTTAGCTTAATGGGTTAATATCCCCATTTTCAATTTGTTTTAAAGAATTTGATTACTTACTCCAAACAAAAACTTTAGACACTATGATAAAGTTGGAAGATGATATTATTTGATTGGGATGATCTCCATTACCATTCTAATCAAATATTAGGTTGGTGCAAAAGTGTGTTACAGCATTTTTGCTTTGCGCTGACCTAATAATATCACTTGAACTAGTCTTATTATCTTTACAAATTGTATGGTGATGAAAATAATGACAATACCCTACTGATTTTGGTCGGTAGAAAAGTATCTGTAATATAAAATTCAAATCATCAAAATTGCTATATAAATTGAGTATTATCACTAAACATGGCCATGAGATTTTAGATCTTTCAAAGACCACATGCATTACATTTTCCAAATTTATTTCACATAGTAATAAGAAATATGCTAAATTACTTACCACAAATTTTTGACAAATAAGTCATTATATATAAGAAGATTTAGAATCTAAATAATCTGAAATTGAAAACAATGAAGTAAATCTACTAAACTTACAAAGCTAGATGATGGTGTTGGAGCTCAGAAAACAGTATCTTAAATACGGTACTTTGTCATGCTGAACTAAAGAAGCGAACTCAAAATATCTCTGACCTCCCCAGTCCTGTCTCTCAATCTCTGTCTCTCCTAAAGCATAGAATAAGGTTGTTCTCTGAAGTTCTCTTATCTATCCAAAAACCAGACAGCCAAAGAGTAATACAATTGCTTTTGATCCTCTTCCTACAATTTTATTAACCAGAAATTAAAACACATAACCAAAGGAAAAGACTGAAAATTAAACACCACACCTAGAGCTCAGACTAACTTTTCCCCAATTATTGTCTATTTTCTGGTCCCATTCAATTTCCAAAGAGAATCATTTACTTACAATTATCTAAGCACAGGGCCCATTCATTTCCCTAAAAATTATTTACTATCTTTCAAAATGACCATATTTTCTCCATTTCCTCTTCCCCTATGAAGAAGGGTATACAAATATCTGGACCTCATTGGGTTATATATATACAAATATCTGGACCTCATCTGGACCTCCAGATTGACTAATGACTCTCCTGTGATTCAGTTGTGCTTATACACTTTAAATAAATTTGCACCAGCCTAATAATATCACTCGTCATTTTCTCCTGTTAATCTGCCTATTGTCATTTCATTTTTAGCAAACCTTAAAAGGATGAAGAGAAAGTGTTCATCTTCACTCTTACAATAAAGCACCTGGAAGAAGATCCTATATCTCTAAGAAATTTGCTACAGCATTTTTTCTGCTATACCATGTTGCATTTCATTATCACAGTGATGTTATTTATTAATATTTCATAACCCCCTATTAGACAATAGTCCTAAATTGTTTACTAATCCTCCTAAATGCTTGAATACTATTTTCAATGTTAAGCAAATACTGCTTTCAAAAATTATAATTTGATTACTTAATAGTTTTCATCTGTAATGTAGATAAATTAAGGCTTTCAAAATGTTTAATGAAAATGTATCAGAAATTAAGCACTTTATTTTAATCAAGTTTGGTATAACCCTGTGGACTTGCTCTTTGTGGTGTATTAATTTTAGAAAAACATAAGCCTGGTCGGGCACAGTGGCTTATGCCTATAATCCCAGCACTTTGGGAGGCTGAGGCAGGTGGATCACTTAAGGTCAGGAGTTCAAGACCAGCTTGGCCAACATGGTGGGACCCTGTCTCTACCAAAAATACAAAAATTAGCTGGGTGAAGTCATGCACTCCTGTAATCCCAGCTACCTGGGAGGCTGACGCAGGAGAATCACTTGAACCTGTGAGGCGTAGGTTACAGTGAGCTGAGATCGCACCACTACTCTCCTGCCTGGGCAACAGAGCAAGACTCCATCTCAAAAGAAAAAGAAAAACATAAGCTCAATTTTTTAAAGAAATAGCTTGATATTTGAAGTTAGTTCAGTGCATAGATCAGTAACCTTCTTTTTACTTGCATGCCATATCATAGAAACAAAAGTTAAAATAAAAAAGGAAAAATGGGAGAAAATGGAGAGTGAAAAGTAGTTATGTGTCATTCAGTCACTTAATAAATGCTTTTTGAGAATTTACTATGTACCACACATGGTGCTAAATGTAGTGGATATAAAAACAGGTAAGAATTCATGTATGTCAATAAATATAATACTATTATTAAAATTTCGTGGTAAAACAGTACATTTGTAATTCAAAAAAAAAATTAGTCCCATGAGGCTTAGTCATGGTAATTATGTCCTTTAAAGATATCTTTCAAAAAACCAGTCTGGTTTCACAAAATATATAAAAGCAATTCAGCACTTTAATTGAATCTCTCTAATGGAGTCAAAGAGGATCCAACACAAGGGCCCACAAACAACACTCATTGAAACCTGTTCCCATTACTCAATCTCTTATACCACATCATCCACCTCCATATTCTGAATTTCCAACTACAACTCTCTTAACAGCCAGCAACTTTGGCTTTTTTTTTTTTTTTTTTGGCTAATTCCCATTTTTTCTGTCACTATTCTATTTATCTTCCTTCTTAAAAATACCAACATTTCCAGATTGAAATATAATTTTTAAAAAGAAACTTTAGTACTGCCTCTCTTTACTGTTTTTCCTCTATTCTGTGTCAAATAAGTCCCCAAACCAAGTTAGAACAGAAAGAATTATTCTTAGGGAAAGCAAAACGACAGGCAGTTTCAACTTAGTGAGTAGAGAGGACAAAACTCTACAAACACACACAATTTATGTGTTTATCATGAGCATCATAATAGGGGGGCATGAATAAGAGCCACTGAACCACGCTTGGAGAGCTGACACATACATTTCATGCAGAAAAAGACACCTGAGCGGCCATATACAGAGTGAAAAAGAGAAATTTAAAAAAAATGAAATGCAGACAAAGAGGAAGACATTCAAGAGAAAGGGAAACATGAAGCAAAGTATTTAGGGAAAAAAAGGTGTAATTTGTGGATTAAACTATAAATAGTTTAGTTTTACTAAATCAAAATTGTAAGGCACAAAATAGTAAGTGATGAGTCTACCAAAGCCAGCCATGAATAGAATCACAAGCACTTCTTAGGACATGTTAATACCTTTGAATTCTTTTTGTCAACAGAAATTTGCTAAGGTATTCTTTAAATGGAACTATAGATTACAATATTCCACCTAAAGATATTAGCCAAGCATTAAATGGGATTGGCTAATACAGGAATTAATGAGAATAGTACTTCTAGTAAAAGGAATTTCTGTTTTCAGTTCTGATATGTAAACAGCTTAGAGGTCTGCACTCACTTCCCTATGCAAAAAAAAAAAAGAAAAAGCTTGACAAAATAAAAATAAATCAGTTTCCAAGAGAAATTTTAAAAATATTTTTAACTAAATGGAAATACAACTTGGCAAAATTTGTGAGATGCAGTGAAAGCTGTACTTAAAAATGTGTAGTATATAAATGCACATATTGAAATATAAGAAAGATGTAAAACAAAAAAACCTTGAGTTGACACCCAGGATATTAGAGAAAGAAGAGTAATTTTAGCCTAAACTAGAAGAAGGGGAAAAAATGTTGAGTAGAATTAAGTTGAAAACAGGAAAGAAATAGATTAAACAACAAAATCAAAAGTTGATTCTTTTAAAGGATCAATAAAATTGGCAAACCTTACCCAAGCTAACATGAAAGAAAAGAGAGAAGGTACAAATTACCAATATCAGAAGTGAAAGAGAGAGCATTCTCACTGATCCCACAGGCATTAAATATAGCAAAATACAATGAAAACCTGTATGTCCATAAATTTGATAACTTAGATGAAAAGGGCAAATTCCTTTAAAGACACAAAGTTCCCAAACTTACATAGAAGAAATAGCTCCTTACCTATTAAAGAAATTTGATCAATAATTTTTAAATCTTCCAAAAAATGTAATTGTCTCAGGTATTTTTACTGATGAATTCTGCCAAACAGTTAAGAAAGAAATGGTACAAATTCTCCACAATTTCCTTTTAGAAAATAGAAACAAGGAAGACTTTTTAACTTGGTGTGTGGACTGCATTAAACTAATATCAAAATCAGATAAATACATTCTAAGTATAGGAGAAAGAAAGTATTTTTTCTTCAGTATTTATAGGTTCTTATTTGGAACCGAACCCTGTAACAAAAGATAGATTAACAAGAGGAAAAAAGAACATAATTTTATCAACATGTATATTTCACATAAACATGGAAGACACCCAGGCAATGAGTTGTTCTCAAAGAGATGGCTTTGAATTCTAGCTTATAGACCATCTTCAACCAAAAACATTAATTTTTTTTTAATTTTATTTTTTATTGCATTTTAGGTTTTGGGGTACATGTGAAGAACATGCAATACTGTTGCATAGGTACACATGTGGCAGTGTGATTTGTTGCCTTCCTCCCCTTCACCTATATCTGGCATTTCTCCCCATGCTATCTCCCCCCAACTCCCCACCCCCCACTGTCCCTCTCCTATTTCCCCCCAACAGACCCCAGTGTGTGATGCTCCCCTCCCTGTATCCATGTGTTCTCATTGTTCAACACCCACCTATGAGTGAGAACATGCGGTGTTTGATTTTGTGTTCTTGTGTCAGTTTGCTGAGAACTATGGTTTCCAGGTTCATCCATGAAAACTG
>CAUYQU010079020.1:0-18315 GCA_963574635.1 Cheracebus regulus
CATCGGGGTGAAATTTTCAACTTGTGACATGATGTCAGCACTAAAAAATATTTGGAGTTTGCTTCCTCTTTCTCTTTCATTTTTTCTTTCTTTTGCTGTTTCTTTCTTTCTCCTTTTCTCTCTTTTTCTAAAATCTCTTCCTCTTCCTTTCTCTCTTTCATTCTTTTTATTCTAAAAAAAAAAAAAAAAATATTTGGAGTTTGGAGCATTTTGGATTTTGGATTTTGGGATTAGGGATGTTTAATTCATATATCAATTAATGCAACTTCTATCCAAACTTTTCCATTGCTAGATGGCAGTTATCAAAAACAGTAGCACTTTGATATGATTTGGTACTGATTTTAAAAATTCTGCCTTTCTGATGCTTTTGAGCGTAAATTTTCATCATACTACACTTTATTTATTTTTCATAAAATTGGAGTTTTAATTATACACCGTGTAATCATCTTTATATGAGAAAGCTTTTAAAATCATGTTATCCAAGTGGCATAATGATCCCAAAATGCAAATTTGTAGCTATTCATACAACAAGTACTTTCACAGTTTAGAGTATGCAATATAGAGAGCAAACAGTTCTGAGCAGTATATGTTACCAATTTAAAAGAGAAGCATTTTGCATGCATGAAAATTTCTATTTAGTCTTAAAATACTCATATGAGATGAAAACACAAGTCAGAAATCACATAAAAGTAGCCAAACATTATGATAGCTTGTGTCACCAACAGTACTTTTTAATGATTTCACACATAATCAAATACAGTACTATACCCATCTTTGATTAGAATCTTCTTTATTTCTGTTCTTTCAGTACTGTGGGTACACATGTGTTCATCTGTGCTGTGTTGGTGAATAAAATGAAAACTGAGCTAAACAAGGGTGACAAATTTTAGCAAGGTGGCAAATCAGCTTAGTTTCTAATATAGGCATCAAAATAAACCCTAGAATACAAAACAATGTGTAGACTTTACAAATGGAGTAACAAGCATGTTGACAGTCAACCTGAGCCCTAATAGGAATTTATGATATTTTCTAATTCCCTTTTCTACACTGACTTCCTTCTATGTGGAACTATTGAACTATTTCTGTTGTGATGAAGTTTCTTTGAAACAGAAGTAACTTTGAAGCAGAAGGAATTAAGATTGAAGGAGTAAACAAAAACCAAGGTATAATGCACTCTTACCTTGCCCGCCTCTTCTTAGCCCCAAAAGAAAGCTAATAATTACATTTTCCTTTTTCATCCAAAAGGAGAGAATGTAAAATCAAGTAGGCAGAGAAGTGCATAGCTATTTTGAAGTCTTAAGATAAATTAAGCTCTGTTAAAATAGCTGGAATGCTCATCTCACCCAGGCAGTTCTATTGTTTGTTCTAAATACTGATATATAGAAAGCAGGCAAGAAAAAGGATATGCTCCCATCAAAGTTCGATTAAATTTTGCCTATCAGTAAGTTTTCTGACTGAATTAGTAGTATATATATTTACAAAGCTGATTTACTAGTAATGGTGACTAACATTTATTACTGTTTCAGGGACTGTTTAAAGTGTTTTACAAGCATCAATTTATGTGCTATTCACATCAATCCTAAGAGGTTAGTTACTTTTATTGTCCCTGTTTTACAGATGAGGAAACTGAGGCATTTGGTTTATCCTGGATTCAGTCCTTGAGAGTCTGATTCCAGAACTTGAAAGCTTAACTCTTTATTAGGCAGTTTTATGAAATGCCCTAATATCATAGGACGTTTCAGACACACAGGTTGGTCATTTGAAAACATTAATATTCCTAAATCTGCTCAACTATAAATGCTGATAATCTTTAGGTTGCTTCATGCAGTCCTTTATATATGCCCACCACAGACCCCGGTATGTGATGCTCCCCTCCCTGTGTCCATGTGTTCTCACGTTCAACACCCTACTGGACAGGGAATATTATGCAGCTTCATGCATTCTTTTATTCGACAAAGAGGGCTTGTCATTTGGCAAGCTTTAATAGGCACTGTCATTGTTACCATCATTAATTTGGCACTATCCACTTGACTACTAGAGCTGCTTCCAGAGAGACCTTCTGTCCTTACTCTACCAAATTTGAAGGCTTTATTTCAAAACAAGTTTAAACCAAAGCTGAATTCACTAGAACATCTTAAATTTTTTAACTTTCCACCATGAGCAGTTGGATCTCTTCCCTTAACCATGCCCCAGCTGAAGTTCTAGTTTTCTTTCTCACACTATCATAACATCAGGATACTCAGAATTATTCCCCTCTGAGAGAAAATGGCAAAAAAATTGAAATGTTTATTTGCATAAATTCAATTTTCATTTTTAATTCAATAACTCCAATCCTGATCATTGAATTATGGTAATCATATCCATATTTGTTTTATTATTCTCATTTGAAGTTAATTGCTAAATCAGTGAGCATCTATATAATGTAATAGCTAGTTATTTTGATGGCTCAAAAATTAAAAGTGACTTCCAGAAGTTTCTGGTTTGCTTAGACAGTTTTTAAAAGAAATGATTCATTTACTTCTTAAAGAACAGAAGAATAGTGTATTAGTCCATTCTCATGCTACCATGAAGAAATATCCAAGACTGGGTAATTTGTAAAGGAAAGAGACTTAATTGATTCACAGTTCTGAGTAGCTGGAGAGGCCTCAGGAAACTTACAATTATGGCAGAAGGCAAAGAAGAAGCAGGTACCTTCTTCACACGGTGGAAGGATGAATAAGAGCCAGCAGAGGAAATACAAGACACTTATAAAACCATCATATCTTGTAAGAACTCACTCATTATCATGACAACAGCAATGAGGAAACCACCCTCATGATTCATTCACTTCCCACTGGGTCCCTCCCACTGCACATGGAAATTATGGGAACTACAATTCAAGATGAGATTTGGGTGGGGGCACAGCCAAACCATATCATTTCATCTCTGGCCCCTTCCAATCTCATGTCCTCACATTTCAAAACACAATCATGCCTTTCCAACCGTTCTCCAGTCTTCATTCATTCCAACGTTAACCCAAAAGTGCAAGTTCAAAGTCTCATCTGAAACAAGGCAAGTCCCTTCTACCTATGAGCCTGTAAAATCAAAAGCAAGTTAGTTATTTCCTAGATAGAATGGGGTTACAGGCATTTGGTAAATATACCAGTTCCAAATGAGAGAAATTGGCCAAAACAAAGGGGCTACAGCCTCCATACAAGTCCAAAATCCAATAGGGCACTTGTTAAGCCTTAAAATTCCAAAATGATATTCTTTGACTTCATGTCTCACATCCAGGTCATGCTGATGCAAGAGGTGGGCTCTGTCAGCCTTGGACAGCTCCACCTCTGTGGTTATGCAGGGTACAGCCTCCCTCTTGGCTGCTTTCACAGACTGACATTGAGTCTCCTGACTTTTCCTGGTTCACAATACAAGCTGTCAGTAAATCTACCATTCTGGATCTGGAGGACAGTGGCCCTCATCTCATAACTCCACTAGGTAGTCCCCTAGTGGTTACCCTGTGTGGGAGCTCTGATCCTGTATTTCCCTTCCACAGTGCCAGAGCAGAGGTTCTCCATGAGGGAGTCCACCTGCAGCAAACTTCTGCCTAGACATTCAGACGTTTCCATACATCCTCTGAAATCTAGGAGGAGGTTACCAAACCTCAGTTCTTGATTTCTGTGCACCCACAGACTCAACACCACATGAAGCTGCCAAGGCTTGGGACTTGCACCCTTTGAAGCAATGGCTCAAGCCATACCTTGGTTACTTTTAGCCACAGCTAAAGCTGAAGCAGCTGAGTGGAGGGTACCATGTTCTGAGGCTGCACAGAGCAGGGGAGCCCTGGGCCAGCCCAGGAAACCATTTTTCCCTCCTAGGCCTCTGGGCTTTTGATGAGATGGGCTTCTGTGAAGGACTCTGACATGTTTTGGAAACATTTTCCCTATTGTCTTTGGGATTAATATTTGGTTCACCATTGCTTATGCAAATTTCTGTAGCTGGCTTGAATTTCTTCCCAGAAAATGAGTTTTTATTTTCTATCACATGGTCAGGCTGTACATTTTTCAAACTTTTATGCTCTTCTTCCTCTCAAATGCTTTGCAGCTTAGAAATTTCTTCTGCCAGATACCCTAAATCATCTCTCTCAAGTTCAAAAGTTTCACAGATCTCTAGCACGGGGGCAAAATGCCATCAGTCTCTTTACTAAAGCATAGAAAGAAACACATTTATTCCAGTTATTAATAAGTTACTTATCTCCATCTGAGATGAACTCAGTCTGGACTTCATTGTCCATATCACTGTTAACATTTTAGTCAAAGCCATTCAACAAGTCTTTAGGGAGTTCCAAACTTTCCCAAACTTCCCTGTCTTCTTCTGAGCCCTCTAAACTTTCCAACCTCTACCTGTCACCCAGTTCCAAAGTTACTTCCATATTTTCAGATATCTTTACATTAGCACCCCACTCCTGGTATCAATTTACTGTATTAGTCTGTTCTCACACTGCTGTGAAGAACTACCAGAGACAAGGCAATTTATGAGGGAAGGAGATTTAATTGACTCATAGTTCTACATTGCTTGGGAGGCCTTGGGAAACTTCCAATCATGGCAGAAGACAATAGGAGAAGCAGGTGGCTTCTTCACATGGTAGCAGGACAGAGTGACAGCCAGTAGGGGGAAGGCTAGATGCTTATAAAACCACAATTTCTCATGAGAACTATCATGAGAGCAGCAAAGGGAAAACCACCCCATGGTTCAATTACCTCCCACAGGGACATGTAGATTATAGGGATTCCAATTCAATATGAGATTTGGGTGGAGATGCAGCCAAACCATATCAAATAGGCTCTTCAGAAGTATCAAGATAGGCATAGGAACTACTGTGATAGGTTTTGCAGTAGAGAAGAGAGATTGATCCAACTTCAAATATAACAAGAAAAAGTGGGAATTTATAGCAAAGAAGCAGGATGGAGGTCAGTACATGTAAAATTATTAAGAGGAAACATCAGGGGTGTGGGTGATTCTGGCTAAACCAACAAGGACTGTTGGTGAAGGCAACCTAGGGTAATCAGACATCACCTCGGAGATGATGGGGGTGAGGGAGTAATCAGACATTGAGGGAAGGGGTTTTGGCTAAACCAGCTCATCAGGATTCTTGCTAAAACTGAACAATGCAAAGACAGACACAGAAGTAAAATAGTCAGGGCCTAGTTAGGAAGAGGATTCAGAGGTGCCTGATTAAACATTGTTTGAGGAGAGACTGCCAGCAGTGGTAGAATGTTCTGACAATGTTGCAGATTAGAGTTTAGTAGACAAGGGAACTTTAACTTCTTGTAGTTCTATTTATTCATGTTTTAAGCAAAGGCCCTCCCTTATGAGCACTAATCCATTTTAGCGTATTAAGTCATATTCCAGGCACGCACTATACTGTTTCTGAAATGATGCTTTCAGGGTGACTGTTGGTCTGTAGTGAGCATTCTGCCAGTTATCTATGCTAATGCTCAAGAGTCTCTTTATGCCATCTTAGACACTGTCATCATTTATTGATTTATATTTGGGATTGCTTAATTAAGCAAATTGGATGAAGTCTCAGGAATTACATGAACATGACCAAATGAAAAAGGATTTGACAGGCTTTGGTGGAGAAAAGGAAACAAATGCTTATTGAAACAGTTAAATGGAAATTTATGTTAGACATATCTTCTCAATCAATGGAAACCTGACTCTCATTCTTATTTGGATGTGATACTTCGAATTTTAGATGTCAAATAAACCTTGCTTTGTCTACAAGAAAGAGTAGATAGATACATTCCCTTGTCTCATTCTGAATTTATTCATGGGGGAGAAAATGAACTAGGAAAAATCTTTAAAATTGAGATAAAGGTTCTAGCCATGTGATCTAAATTAGAATTTTCCTCTAAGTGATTTATGCAGATTTTTAAAGTGATTTTTTAAAAAATCTAAATTATAGATTAATGAAAAATGCAGTCATGAATTCTATGAGTGAAGTTAGAGGTTAGTAAATGCTTTGCTTTAAAGAATGGATTTAATTGATCAGTATAGCAATACTCTTCATGGAAAGATGTACCCTAAGTGCCCTACTGTTGGTTTATAATTAATTGGCTAACCTAACATCTTTTCAAAGGTGAAATAAAGATAAGCTCCCATATGAATAAACAGAAATAGAATTAATAGACTTAAAGGGGAGGGTATCCTGTCTGTACTGGTAACTTTCTTAAGACTAGCATTTAACCCAGTTCTGGGCACATCGTAGAATCAACTAATGCTGGTTGAATTAATAAATTCTATTCTAAAATACATTGTGTGGGAAAACAATAGGCTCAGATATAGTTTCAGGCATAAAAACTAGATAATTTGCATAGGTTTATTTGTAGGAATTTTTTATGTTTGCTTTTATCTTACTGGTTTCTTTTTTCTTCCTTTTTCTAGCTTACTATGGCATATATAACATTATAAAAATTAATTTTTTCAACAAAGAGATAAAAACATTTTCTTTAACATCTATCATCTTTAAAGAAGAAAAAAATTGAATAGTGTTTCCCTTAAGAAGCAGCTTGGTGTATACAGCTTGCTCTCATATCTTGAAGGAAAAATGCTTTGAAATCTATATTCATAAGAAAACAGGAAAGAAGCCTGGAGCTGAGATGCAGGGAATTCTGTATCTCTGCTTGGAAATGAAGAAACAGACAATGAAGCTTGTTAATCATGCAAAAGGCATAATCAGTACAGACTTGGGAGTTAATTGTAGTCCTGGAAATAAAAGTGTCTTCTAGCCATTGGATTGAGGCACCACCATCTAGACCAGTGCTAAAAGTAAATTTTTAAAGAGACCATAATTATGATTCTCTTATAAATATAAGTGATACTTGAATCAAAAATTTGATTTAACTCCCAGTTAAACAATGAGATACCCAGTAAGATATTACAATTACAATGGTTCAAAAGAGAATTCAAATACCCAAACAAGAGATGGTTAATAGATAAATTAGATGGATCAATAGATAAGATAGATAGATAATCAGGAATTTTGAAATGAATTTACAAACAAATAGATACTTAGAGACAAAATAGATCTGCTCACTGGACAATACTCCATTGCATTATATCACAGTCTCCATATAACACAACTAATCCAATTTGCTAGACAACTTGCTTACAAAAAAACAATAACCAGTAATCTTTTGAGCCAATTTACAATCTCTTACAAATTTTCCTTACATCACTTATAACCAGACAAATACCTTTGGCCATTCAGAATATTATCAAAGCAGAAGACCTACTGCTGTTTGCACCTTAAAAAACTTAAATAAATTAAGATGTTTACAGACAGAATGGAGAAGCAAATCTGAGAGTCACCATTTAGTTCTTAAGACTTCTGACTGGGAGTATTTGGTTTACAATTATATAAATTTAATGAGACAATAGTTAATATGATAATGTGTAGGAAATCAGATCACCATGTGAGTGTTCTTGATTCTTCATACTACAAAATAACTTATTAAGCATGTACTTTAAAATTTTGTCTTTAGTGATTCAATATCCTCTCAGAGTAACTTTTTTTTTTCTGGTGAAAGCTACTTTTAATTGAAAATTTCGGTTGCTCACATTGAATTATGCCTATATTAATGCAGAGTTAATTGCTATTAAAGAAAAGTGCCTTAAGGTAAGATTCAGCACTCTATTCTTACCTTTCTCAACTCTCCCAACTGAGTAACTACAACTAATTACAAGCACAAATGATTAACAACACTTAAAATAGAATGCCGTACAGTTTTCTATACTTAATTACCTGTTTATTTTAGTTGTTTTAAATGTTTGTAAATATAATGGTTTGCAAGGAAATTGGACATGTTTTCTAATGAAAAGAAAGAGTTAAAGGATGCTGAATTGTACTTTTTCTGAATGACTTCCCAAAAAGATGAGAGAAAGAATAAATTATATGCCAAGAGCCTTTCTGGGTAGTGTACTTGATGTAACAAAGTTCCTGTGATTAGACTAACATACTTTCTTTTTTTCTTTTTTTTCTTTTTTTGGCTACTTACTAAGGCAATGACAATCTGCTTTATAATAGAAACTTCTTAAGACACATTTGAGAACAGATCATCCAAACACCAATCTAAACAAATATAAAAACAGAAAACAAAACCTTTCCTATGTATATATTTGGAGTATTTTGGAAGTAGTTTGGGGATTGGTGGAAAAATTTGGGATCTTTTAAAAAGATCTTAATTCAAAATTTTTGTATGACTTGTAAACCATTAAAATAATTCACTTAATGTGTACAGTTTGGTGGAAACATAAATTTGTATTCATGACTTCTAGAAAATATGGAGGATTATTGACAAATTTTGGCACAGCAATGTTCAGAAATGTTCAAAGAAACATCACTGTATCTGCTAATGTGTTCGTTTTCTTTTGCTCCACAAAAGAACTGGACTGAGATCACCAGCTTATTTTTACAGGCCAAAAAACTACATATAGCTTTGTTTACAATATTATGTGTATACCTGTGTTCATATGCAAAAGTCAGCATATTTCAAATGAATTAGCCTGTTTGTATAAGAACCACCAGAGGATGTCTGTAGCCTTCATTTAACGTATACAACTTGAATCAGCATTTAAAAATTATATTTGTATATACTCATGGAATGAACAATTTAAATTAATGTGATTTCAAATTTATAAAAATTACCTTGCTTTTATATTATTAAATTTTCATTAAAAATTATATTCTCTTAAACCCACAATTTTTCTAATTAATGAAATATTTTAAGGATAATTTTTTTAACTGATTATATTTTAAAAAAACACAAAGCAAACAGATTTCTGTTCTTGGAACAGGTTCTTTCTCTGAAGTTTTAGTTTGGGTAGATTCTGCATGTAAGTTTAGTGTATAATTAAAGGATAAGTAAAAAATGGGAGTAAAAAGACACATCTATAAAACTCTGTTGATATGTACTTCAGAACTGTACTTACCATGGGAAAGCAATTATTTTGTAAAATTTTATGGTATCTTAATTGCTAAGGAATCATAAATAATATTTCTTTATTTTTGAAGAAGATTTACAATAAATGTTTAGGAATAATTTAAAACTTAGAATGTAAATTAAACACTATACCTGAAAAGTATCTTGCTATTGTTTTTCTAATGAAATTATTACTCATAATGGAATAGCATTTTTAAGGACAATTTTAAAAATCCCCTAAATTAAAACTTTGTCTATCTCATCTAAAAGTGGAGGAAAAAAAATTAGAAAAAGAGAAGAGAGTCACAAAGTGAAAAGAATCAAACCACCATTGGGAAAAGCCAAAAGTAGTTACTGTAAAGTATTAATCATTAATCTTATGATTTCTGATCCCAATTAAATGCTGAACTCATTTATCTTTTTAAGAATAGTTGTCTTAAATTTTTAATTGTTTTAGGTCATGGTCACTTCTTTTATGACCTGAAGTATATGTGTCAGGAATATCAACCAATTGGCACCTATCCTCTTTTAATGGTAGAAAAAAAAATGACTACTATATTTTAATACTTTGTTCTCTCTCTCCTCCTCTTTCTATTTTTTTGTTTTTTGTTTTTGTTTTTGGATGGTTGGTGATTTGTTTGCTTCTCCGGGTTCCTGTTGATCAGTGGTGTTTGGCCAGTTTGTATTTTTCCAGACATCACTCCACGATGTTGTTGAGGTGTATGATGGGCCAACTCAGCAATCTTCTCTGTTATCTTCCCTCTCAGGATCCCATTCAGGTATCCTTTAATAGAACTGCCATGCATCAGTTACTGATTAAAGACTGACTTTGATTAATATTATAGTGAAAGTTGAGATTTATGTCATCCATATTAGAAATAAAGTAAACTGAAAATAGTATCACTTTTTTTTTTAAAGAATAGAAACACAATTAACTCAGAAGGTTGAGAAAAATACAACCAACTATTCTCTGGGATTGTAACCAAGTAAATATTATATTTAATCATGTAGTCTCTGGTGTTTAATGTAATATAAAATATTTAAGAATTATTTGAAGAATGAGGCAATATGTATAAAACAGTAATTAAAGCTTTCTGAGAAAAAGATTGCAATGCAACTTGAACCCAAAGGAAATATATTGGTAATTGTAGGATATTTTAAAGTAATTTGATAGAACATAGATTGACATTTTCAAATGACAGTGTAAGATAATATAAATTGTTAGGTTTACTGAATGAAAATTATTTATGATATCTTAGTGTTTGTTTTGTTGAGTAGGAGAATCACTTCCACTGAGTTCAGGTAATCAGATCACAATTCGATTTACTTCAGTTGGACCAATAACAGCTAAGGGATTTCACTTTGTTTATCAAGGTAAGTGACCCTGTAGTCTAGAACACACTAAGGAATGATATCAATTTCCATGCTGTATTCAGAGTTTTTGAATCATGAAATCCTCTAGATAAAAGATTTTTTTTAGCAGTTTTATTCTGTCCCTTACCCCATCACTAATCACTGTCACTTTGACCAAAGTAAAAAAAAAAACATCTGTTGCTTCCATTATCATTCTCAATTTAAATGTCTGATTTTCCTTCCTTCCCACATATTGTTTTCAAAACATCTACTTTTTTCCTGACAATTCTTCACTATCTACATTTCCTATTTTCTAGCAGTCTAGCACTCTAGACTATTTAGTCTAATTTAGTTTAGCACTCTAAATTAAAGATATAAGAATTGTGGTGCTGATGCACTTAAACATGCCAAGGAAGTCAGTGTTCCATGTTAAAATTATAGTTTCTCATTCTCTCAGGAGACTTAAAACTTTCTTCAGAGTTATTAGGACTTTCATGCAATTAGAAGTTTTTTTACACCATTTTTTTCTTGCCTGTTGTAGACAATCTTCTACGTTATCATTAAAACAAATTAAGAGCCATAATTTAAAATATTTTCTTTGGATTATATAAGGTCATATAGTAGTTCTTCCCAATGTATCTTGCACTTTATTCCTGAGAAATGTGTAATAAAGATTTGTGATTTGTTATTCTTATAAAACCTCTTATTCTATTTATCAGTTGACTATAATCTTATACTCTTTTTTATTAGGTAGTACCTACCCCTGGAAACAAAGTGTGGTATTATGACTCTAAAAAGGCACTAGAACAAATGGAATTATATTTACTCAAGTCACATAAGAGGAATTAATCTATTTAGAATTCATCATATCATTTTTTGGGCTATTGTCAATCTCTTTAATCACATTTGTCATGTATTTTAAAAAGAAAAAACATCCTGTTATCATTCTATTTTACAAACTAAAAAAAGGCACAATTAAAGGACATATCTATAAAATCTAAAAGCAATTTCAAATCTGATATTGTATGATTATTAAAGTAAAAATTTTTATTGTTGTTAATCTGTCTGACGTATATTCTACCTAGTTCAAATGTAGTTATCTTTCTCAATAGCAAATGTGTTTGAAAATTAAGTTTGTGAACATTCTGTGAAACTAAGAAAGTACTGTTTGCTTCTGTAAAATCTGTTTTTAATTAAAAACCAAATACTGAAAAAATTGTAAAATTATTTGATATAAACTGACACGTATTTTTTGAACATGGTATTCTGTTTAAAAAGAAAAAAAACTTTCAGCTTTCATTTCACAAATTACAAAAATGCCTAACTAAAACTACTTTGTAATATTAATGAGTTTGGGAAAAAAAACATGGTTGATGTTTAAAGGATTAAAAGTAAAACTTTTCTAATAAAAAAGAAAAACTTGACAACAATATTTGTTCTAAATTATATTTTATTCTTTGTAAAACTTAAAATTTTAAGAATGTATTCAAATTGTTAATTCAAGTTCTGAAAACAGTGATGATTTCTTGAGAATTTGCACACAGCTGAAAATAATATTTTTAAAAATAAAAGTTAATTTTGAAATCTGTATTTGTCTACCCTA
This sequence comes from Cheracebus regulus, assembly GCA_963574635.1. NCBI lineage: Eukaryota > Metazoa > Chordata > Mammalia > Primates > Pitheciidae > Cheracebus > Cheracebus regulus. The sequence goes on from CAUYQU010079020.1 coordinate 11,917, forward strand.
TGAAATTAAAATAAATAATATTTCTGTACAGCTGTTCCTAGAACAAGTTCTACACAATGCAGTTCTGTTCCTGAACCAAGATTTGGAAGAAGAATTGGCAATGAATTTGCAGTTGGTTCATTGGTTCTTTTTGAATGTAATCCAGGATATATTCTCCATGGATCCATAGCAATTAGGTGTGAAACAGTGCCCAATTCTTTGGCCCAGTGGAATGATTCCTTACCTACTTGTATTGGTGAGTATACACACTTGTATGATCTGTGATTATACATATTTTATATAAAAATTGGTTATATTACATCTTTCATTTTAAAAAAAATTCATCTCTAATTATGCACTAAATTTTAAACAATTTAGTAAGTGTGCTGTATACAAACATGAAAAACAAGTGGATATTTATTGCAGTTGTCTTGGTGATGAAATCAATGACAAAATTTGTGTTGAATTAGCTAAATATTTCCCTCATTTAATGATTTATTGGATGTAAATGTAAATATATATAAAGGAACACAGAATCTGATGCTACTAATATGAGATTATGAATCACTACTATCTTTTTTTTTTCCAGGTTTTGTGGGTACATAGTAGGTGTATATATTAATGGAGTATCTGAGATGTTTTGTTTCAGGCAGGCAATGTGAAATAAGCACATGATGGAGAATGAGATATCCATCTCCTCAAGGATTTATCCATTGTATTGCAACAATCCAATTACACTCTTTAAGCTATTTTAAAATGCACAGCCAAGTTACTGATTATAGTCACACTGTTGAACTAGCAAATGGTAGGTCTTATTCATTCTATTTTATTTTTTTGTACCCATTAACCATCCTTACATCTCCCTAAGCCTTCCACTACACTTCCCAGCCTCTGGTAATCATCCTTTGATATAAATATTAAAGTTCATGCAAAAATTTCTATGCCAGTATGTAAAGAATTCAGACATCTTTTAGGAATCCAAAGGCTGACTTTTCTAGAAATATTTTTTTTGGTCATCAAAAGAGTTAGAAAATATGAATTAATTTTTTTCTTACTCTATTAATTGTAGATATTTATAAAAATATAAAAAAAGAATTTTTTCTGGTCAGTCTTTCACAAATATAGGTGGTAACTAACATTCTGAATGAGTAAAATGCATAAGATTAGCCAAAAATCTTATTCTTTCAAAGTTGTTTTTGCAACAGTATATCTAATTTATACTGGTAAATAGAATACATACTATCTAAAATTATGGATGTCTTAATAGTTTAGAATTTTATAGTATTTGAGGTAATTATAATGACACTTGGGTTTTGCAGAGTCCCATAGACAGAAAGTATGGAAATTACTCTCTTCTCTGCCACAAGAACATATCTGGAATTTATTATTATTTTTAAAATGACATAATATTAAATTGAAAAAGAGTTGTAAGACTTAGTCTCAGGTTATGAAATAATTCTAATGAGTTGTTTCTCATTACAGTTATATTAGTATGTGATGTGAAAAATAAGACTTTTTTTTTTTTTTTTTGAGAGAGAGAGTCCTGCTCTATTGCCCAGACTCGAGTGCCGTGGCATGATCTCAGCTTACTTGCATGTAATCTCTGTCTCCTGGGTTCAAGTCTTCTGCCTCAGCCTACTGAGTTGCTCAGAATACAGGCATGCACTACCAGCCCAGCTAATTTTTGTGTTTTTACAAAATACAGAAGGGGTCGTGTCTCACCATGTTGTATAGGCTGGTCTCAAACTTCTGGCCTTAAGTAATCCACCCACCTTGGCCTCCCAGAGTGCTGGGATTACAAGTGTGATCTATTGCACACAGCTGAAAATAATATTTTTAAAAATAAAAGTTAAGAAAAATTTTGTTTTAATTTTAATAATCTTAATATTCCACTCTCCATAGGGAAGAATATATATGTATATATGGACACATAATAGACAATCATAAATATATGACATTATTTTTAATATATTTCAATAACACATTTTGACATATGAAAATGAATTATATTTGCCATTCTTATTTTTACCTTTTTAAAATACATTTGTTCACATATCAGTTCATAGGTCATTAGAAAAAAAAATAATTTTAAATTGTGAAATAACATAGAAGATTCATTCATTTCTACTGAGAAAAGATAAAATGTGTTGATATGCATTTATAGGATATGTAACTTATATAATATATTTGCTTTAAGTAGAATATATTGTTTTAAATGTTTAAATCAGGACATTGCCAACAATTGTGCTCGGATAATGGTATAAACTGTGCTGTCACAAATAAATAGAAAGGATGGAGGTCATTTGATTTCTCTAGGAATTTGATATGACCACTCCCACCCCCCACCAAAAAAATATACCTAGCATATTTCACAGTGCATTTTTTTCCATTACAATAAATGCAATGTGGACTATTCTTATTCTATTATTTGTCGAATGACCAATTACAAAAAAAAATAATTTAAGACACTAGAAGACTGTAAATGACTCTTCAATTTTCTTATCTTTCAGCCAAGTAACCACAATTTCTGATATTTATAATTTTCTTAATACCACTATTTGCCAATTCTATGGTCTGAATATTTATTCTCTCCCTCTCCCAAGCTCTCCTCACAATACACACTAATTCTTATGTTGAAACCTAATCCCCCATGTGGGGGTATTAAGAGGTTGGGCCTTTGGAAGGTGACTAGGTGTTGAGGGCTCTACCTTCAGGAATGAGATCAGTGCCTTTATAAAAGAAGTCTGAGGAAGCTTGTTCAACCTTCTGCCATGTGAGGACACAGATAGAAGGCATTGTCTATGAAGCAGTGAGCAAGCCCTCACCAAACACTACATCTGCTGGCACCTTGATCTTAGACTTCTCAATCTTTAGAACTCTAAGAAATACATTTCTGTTGAAAAATTACCTAGTCTATGGTATTTTGTTATAGCAGCCTGAATTGTCTAAAAGAGCCCAATCCATACAAAGTAATTTAGATATGTATTTGATGTAATCCTCTGACAAATCTATGGAACATTTACTCTTGGAATGTACAGATGAATAAACTGAGTCTAAAAGAAGTAAAATAGTTCTTTTTACAGTGGCAGAGCATAGTAAGGGTTAGAGTGGAGACAGGATTTAAAACTCAGTTTTTCTACCTTTGAACCTTAAATTAATTGATAGATTACTGCTTTTCTTTATGTTCTGACTTATAAGCTATTTCCCAATTACATTTCTGTCTCATTTATTAAGCAGAATAGCTCCCTCTATTAAAATACATTTTTGACAATCTATAAGTATAGGAGATAAATCAGCTGAACTTAATGTTCCACCTATCTTGTGTGTACCAGAGAGCTGGGATTAATAGGGCAGAGAGGTATTCCCCTTAGGTACTTGTATGCTCATAAAGACAAACCAAATAATGTTCTTTTTTCTGAACCACAATACATACAAAACAATACACTGACTTCATACTCATGAAATGTTATAAATAACATTTATAATACCTGAACTAAAAGAATCCTGAACTAAAAGAAATGTTTGTGTGTGTATATGCCAAAATTAGTCATGCAATATGCATAAATTGGAAATTGCATTGCTTGAAATTAGTTGAATAATTAAAGGCAGACACATAATAATAATGACTCTCTTCAAACTCACAATAATTTTTAAATCTTTTTCTATAAATATTAAGAATTATTATTTCTGCTTCACTTTTCCCAGTAATTATTTACATAGTTTCTGTGTCACTTTTAATGTATTTATGTAGGTATTGACAGAAAATATCAATGCTGTAAAAAGAGAAGAACCTAAATAAGTAGTTCTCTTCATTTAGTTTCATATAATATACTGTAAAAACAGTAATATAATGACATGGAAATTCATAAACTAGTTCATTAATCTTTAAATGTCATCAAAAACCCCATTTATTCCTTTAGTTAGTGTGTTGAAAGAGCCTACATATGCCAAGAGCTGAAATGTACATGTCTGAGTTATTCCTTAAAGGTTCTGTTTGTATATTTATCATGTTAATGTGCTAATTAATGTGAAAAGTTGTAAAAAAAATCATGTAAAATTAAGTGAAATCATCAGAGCTGGGAATAGTACTAAATTCTCAGCACAAGGGTGATGGGTGAATATCTTGACTTTCTCCACATGACTGAATTGAGGTGAGTTACAATAAGATCTTGGAAAATTTACATAATCTCTTGGATCTTCAATTCCCATTCCAATAAAACCAGAAAATAAGAGAACTTCTTCATAGGTTCATTATGACTAAATGATTAAAATCCTTGGCTTAGTTCTTGGAATCGAATAAGTATTAAAAAATTAAGTTGTTTTGTTTTTGTCAAATAATCCACCACAAAATCAAGAGAGAACATTCCAATTATAAAAGTATTTGATGAAGAATATAGGACTTAATATACAGTACTGATCAAGTGTTTGATACTACTGATTTTCATATTTGATATTTTATTTTTAAAACAATTTTAACGTGTTGTATATATAAAATGTGCCTTCCACAGCAGATTTTTGCATTTTGGAAAAGGCTGAAAGTATTGAATACTGTCATTCTTTCCAACTCTAATTTAGGATTCCTTGAATGTTTGACTTTTATTTGCACATAAGATTTTTAAGAAAATTTAGGGAAAATGTATTGATTTTATTGAAAATAATAGTAAATTTTTATCAAAACACACCATTAAGAGTACAGTGAAATTTCCAACAATTAATGCATTCAAGGTCAAATGGTTAAGGAATATACTTAAAAAAATAAGTCAGGAGGAAGAGGTTAAGTAAGTCAAGACCACGCCATTGCACTCAAGCCTGGGTGACAGAGCAGGACTCTGTCTTAAAAAAAAATTGGGTATCTAAACTTATATATGGAAATAGATATAGATATAGATATATAGATATATCTATATATGTATATTTTATTGCACTTTAGGTTCTGGGGTACATGTGCAGAACATGCAGGATTGTTGCATAGGTACATACATGGCAAGGTGGTTTGCTGCCTCCATCACCCTGTCACCTATATCTGGCATTTCTCCCCATGTTATCCCTCCCCAACCTGCCTACCCCCACCATACCTCCCCTATTCCCCTCCAACAGACCCCAATGTGTGATGCTCCCTTCCCTGTGTCTATGTGTTCTCATTGTTCAACACCCACCTATGAGTGAGAACATGTGGTGTTTGATCTTATATTCTTGTGGCAGTTTGCTGAGAATAATGGCTTCCAGATTCATCCATGTCCCTACAAAGGACGCAAACTCATTGTTTTTTATGGCTGCATAGTATTCCATGGTGTATATGTGCCACATTTTCCTTGTCCAGTCTATGATCGATCAGCATTTGGGTTGGTTCCAGGTCTTTGCTATTGTAAACAGTGCTGCAATAAACATATGTGTGCATGTGTCTTTATAATAGAATGATTTATAATCCTTTGGATATATGCCCATGAATGGGATTGGTAGGTCAAATGGAATTTTTATTTCTGGGTCCTTGAGGAATCGCCACACTGTCTTCCACAATCATTGAATTAATTTACACTCCCACCAACAGTGTAAAAGTGTTCCTATTTCTCCACATCCTCTCCAGCATCTGTTCTCTCTGGATTTTTTAATGATCACCATTCTAACTGGCATGAGATGGTATCTCAATGTGGTTTTGATTTGCATTTCTATAATGACCAATCATGTTGAGCATTTTTTCATATGTTTGTTGGCCTCATAAATGTCTCTTTTGAAAAGTGTCTGTTCATATCCTTTGCCCACTTTTGAATGGCGTTGTTTTTTTCTTGTAAATCTATTTTAGTTCTTTGTAGATTCTGGATATTATCCCTTTGTCAGATGGGTAGATTGCAAAAATTTTTTCCCATTCTGTTGGTTGCCATTTTACTCTACTGATTGTTTCTTTTGCTGTGCAGAAGCTCTGGAGTTTAATTAGGTCCCATTTGTCTGTTTTGGCTTTTTTTCCCAATGCTTTTGGTGTTTTAGTCATGAAGTCCTTGCTGATGCCTATGTCCTGAATGGTTTTGCCTAGGTTTTCTTCTATGGTTTTTATGGTGTTAGGTCTTATGTTTAAGTCTTTAATCCATCTGGAGTTAATTTTAGTGTAAGGTGTCAAGAAGGGGTCCAGTTTCTGCCCTCTGCACATGGCTAGTCAGTTTCTACAATACCATTTATTAAACAGGGAATCCTTTCCCCATTGCTTGTTTTTCTCAGGTTTGTCAAAGATCAGATGGTTGTAGATGTGTGGCATTGCCTCCTAGGCCTCTGTTCTGTTCCATTGATCTATATCTCTGTTTTGGTACCAGTACCATGCTGTTTTGATTACTGTAGACTTGTAGTATAGTTTGAAGTCAGGTAGCATGATGCTTCCAACACAGTCATGAGAGAGGGCATATACAAACTTTCTACTTCCCTGTATTGGAA